>LD343344.1:89407-99744 GCA_001465055.1 Ptychodera flava
GATGAAGCAATGTCAGTGACAGTCGAAGCTTTACTACTGGTTGTACATCGCTTTATGTTTTAAACATGTTTTGGAGAAAAGCATGGATGTAAATATGTGGTTGTTACAACATCTTAACCAAAGTCTACTTCATAAGCTTTTACCAAGAAATATTGAAAATAATCCTGATTTGCTTAAAATCAAATTAGTTATTAAAGCTTAACACAAAATTTAATATTACTGGAAAATATTTTACTTGTACACCCAAAATAGAAAACCGTTTAAAATGGTCTGGCAATATGCTTAAACACTTTTGCTAGCATTGATATTGAACATGTGCAAATTTCATCGGAGCAGGTTTGATAACAAGAGTATATCACAAACTCTTATACGATGAAGAACAGGCAAACCCGCAAATTGTATAAGCACTTTCAATCAAAATATCTAATATAACTGTATGTAAGCTCAAGGGCGAAGCCCTATTGAAATATGATTAATAATGAAATGCACTTACAGACAACTCTATGCGATAGAGGTGTTGGTTTACCCTTGTAGACTGTGCACCAGTAAGAGCCGTAGTCCTTTCTCCCGACATTTCTTATGCATAATGAGTGTGTCGATTCCTGATAATAGTACTTTCTTCTATCCACTACAGTCCCATTGTTATGATGAGTATTATATTCCGCAATAAACGATTTATGATGCGATTTACCCCATCGTATATAAATGACAGATGCCGACTGTTGTGTTAAGGCTGGGCAACCAACACATTCGACTCTTCTCTCGCCATCGACAATATGGACCTGTGTAGTTTGACGTTCTACCATAGACATTGCAGTGAATACTGAAATAAATATGTAAATGAGATGTAATTTGAGCTATACACTCATGATTATGTTAATTTGTAAAAGTCAGTGGTTGAGATTTACTTATGTAGACCGTATTTTTTCTTATTCTTGATCTGAAACAATGTTATCTATGAATCACAGTCACAATATGAACATTATGTCTTGTGAAAATGAAACAAGTAAAATAATGCTCACGAGCAGCACTGGCGGGGTCTAAGGTTTGTCAAAACACATTTTTTAAACGCCAACGGCCAATATTTGACGTGGCGACTGCACGCGGATCACGAGATATAGATAAAACATACTGCTAGTTTTTATAATTGGGTTCGAACCCACAACATACGGCATCAGTCGCCTAGCGGAGAGGCAACAGACAGAACCGCTCGGCTAAATCCCCACTCTCAAAAGAGAGTGGTTCAATAGCCGGCTAAGTTGTTACATTTTTCTGACTGCGACCGTTCAACACGTTGTAGAGTTCGTGAAGCACTCACGCACGTACGGTCACTATCACACATCACACACACAAACTTATTGAAGCGAAGCAATGAATACATCGCTTAAACATGGGCGAATGACTAGTCTCGGGGACAATTCTGTCCACCAGCAGAACTATCAACGCAGGGTAGAAAATACTGCTTGTTTTCAATTTGGTTCGAACCCACAACATACGGCATCAGTCGCCTAGCGGAGAGGCCACAGACAGAACCGCTCGGCTAAATCCCCATATCATTTCCCAAGCGTTTTTATTTCGCATCCCGAAGTTTTACGATCGTTTCTGATTATGACCCGAAGTCTCCCCGAAGGTTTGTTATTGTGCTGATTGACGACATTTTAGGGAGTCCATAATAAAGTGGAATGACGCAATTAATTTACCTCCCACTGCGAAGACTTTATATACAGTACAGCATTATTCCTTTCCCTCAGTTATTTTTTTTAAAACTTCTCTTAGATTTTGTCGTTTTTATTATTCTCAATCACTTTTATTATATTTTAACCAATACCACATAGATATCAGGCATATCATCAGGTATATCATCGTTTAATTCCCTCTTCGTGTACAACGAAGTGAAAAACTAGCATACGGCTTTTAGAAGTACGGACATTTATGTCAAACCAGATCTGTGCCATGCAGACTATAAAGTCAAGCAAAGCCTTTGCAATGTGATGGACCAAGTGTACGATGAAAAAAAGAAAGTCAAGTACGTAAATGGTCATATCTTCATCAACAACTCAAAACATACGCCTTCATCACAAGAATACCAGCAAGTAAACTGACATGTTTATGCATATACTTTTTCATGTAAAGAATCTGTTTTTAATACCGGACTTCCTCTTCAGGGTGCTGCAGTCATTTTCAAATTGTAAGTTTTTGTATGGGGAACGAGGTTCCGTTCAAAAATTTTCAACGATGGCCTACTTTCTGGCGTTTTGATCACTTATGTGTTTTATTGTTTTGATATTGCGCATTGTGATTTTGACAACAGTGTCGTTTCTGTTTATTCCCCACTTCCAATTAATATTAGCAGCTTTTCGCCATGTACCAGATACTCCATTTAACCTTTTGTTTTTTTCCTCTGTGTTTTCAGTTTTTTGTTGAGTTTGTTGTAGAACTCGGCTTTCGATCTGTTTCTGTTTTCTTTTTACTTTTGAAATTTCCGGGAGATTTAACAATGATTTTGTTACATTTTTGTGAAGTATGATGTCCGATGGCTGAGAATTTCAATTTACTTTCTGCTAATGTTCGTGGTATTGCTTACTACAAGAAGAGAAAATGTGTTTTCCAGTGGTTGGAAAAGAAAAATCAAAATGCTGTTTTCCTTTAAAAAACACATAGTGTGCTTAAGGATAAAAAGTTATGGCCAAGTTTACTCCCAGGTCACATTAATCGTTCACATGGTACTTCCAACAGTAAAGGTTTACTTGTCATCCTTCGAAATGTAACTTTGTCTATTAATCATGTAAGTAATGACAAAGATGGTCGTATTATTATAATTTCAGTTGATATTTTTGAAAAGCCTTATTTACTTATTTACTTATTATAAATCATCACTGATGGAGGGACAAGGATTACTGACTTTCAAGAGATTTCAGGAGAGCTTAAGTCATTTTAATCCGAACCCTATCACAGTAATCAAAATTGTGAAAATTCAGATTCTATAACTGACTCTTTCAATACGGTTAAGTTACCCAAATTAACTGATCTAGATAGTGCTTCTTGTGATGGCCTCATTACCAACGATAGAGCTTTAAAGGCCCTCTCTAGTATGCCTCTAAATAAAACTCCAGGTAATGATGGCTTCTTTGTCGAATTTTTACGTTACATTTTGGCCTCTTACAGGTCACCATGTTGTTAATGCTTTAAACAAAGCGTATGAAAATGATGAATTGTCAAATAGTCAGAAACAAAGGATTAACACTCATTAAAAAAGGGAAGGAATCAGCGCTTGTTTAGAAACTGGAGGCCAATAACACTCTTTAATGTTGATTTGATTACAAAATTGGTGCAAATTGCATCTCTAGACGTTAAGACAAGACCCTGCTTAGTATTATAAATGAGACCAAGTCTTCTTTTATAAAGGGTAGTCAAATAGGTGTTTGTGTACGAATTATAGATGGCATTATGGAGTACACAAAAATGGAAAACTTACCTTGTATTCTAATGGCAGTAGATTTCAAAAAGGCTTTTGATAGCCTAGAATGGCCATTTTTATATAAAGCTCTTGAAGTGTTTATCTTTAGCCCTTCGCTGATAAATTGGATACATACTTTTAATTCTAATCCAACTAGTTGTGTATTAAATCATAGCCTTTCAACACGATATTTAGTCCTTCTTATAATAATGACATGGAAGTGTACCAAATTGTTTGCCAGAAGGGGATTGTGACTTGCAGAATTAGGAATTCTTAAACGAAAAGGAGAAGTGAATTTTCCCTGCAGACTGGGATTGTTTGCCGACACATAAGTTTTATGTATAATCATCGGCCAAACGTGCAGCAACCTCTAATGTATCCGCCTTTAGTTCATTGATATTGTCTTGATGTCAATGTGAACGCACCTTTTTATGACAGCCCTGCGCCTACACATAACTTGACGTGGTCTAAACCATTCTGGCCTGAAAAGGCGATCTGCTACCCGTGTATTAGTTACGCATAGTACACTGTACGACTTTAAAGGGGACCTTTACTTATAAAGCTTGCTCTCCGGAGTGATATCAGTCAATAATACATGTACCTAGCTATATTATTATCGCAAAAATATCAATTTTTCATGCACCATCGTGTATTCTGGGCAATTTTACCGAGTACACTACAGATCGCGTCTTGCGTGAAGTCATCTTTGTGGTCACTTGATCGCGGTTACGTCATAATTGCTCCATGATGTTGTATACAAACCAAGGCGAATCAACATGGCTACTGGTAGAGCTGACTTTTCAGATTTTCAGATTCAGAAAATGAATTCACAAATTCACAAATGGAAAGCATTGGAAAATATGTAGCTGACCTTGGTTCGCGTATTGATAGGATGGCCGTTAATTTAGAACATTTTACAATGATCAGAAATCGGCCTGCTATTCAATCACGTTCCAGGTCACCATCTCCAAATTCTAATGCGTGTTACCGTTGTGGTAAACCAGGGCGTTTTAAGAAGGACTGTCCATTGTCCTCTGTGCCCAGGGAAGGCTTGCCTCAACAAAAAAAGTCTCCAGAGAGCTTTGCCAATCCAACAAACATGCAGGGGTCAACCTCCTAGGCCAGTCGTTGACCCCATCAGTGGAAGGCCAACAATCTTCTGGTCCGGTTATCAACCCTTTGATTCCTCAGAGTTCTATGCTTCATCCTAATGCAAAGGAGGAGTGTGGTATTTTAGGAGCAAATGATGTTGATAACAGAAAAGGTAATCAGAAGTTTTTGAGTGCCCATCCATCTATCTTTCAGAACCCTTCAGTTCCTCTTATTCAAAATGAGAAGGAATGTTGTGTTTTAGGGGTAGTAGGAGCTGGTAACTCGAAAGTGACTCCTGAGCAGGAAATTGATGACTCTCAAGAAATTGAGGAGTTGACAATATGTCAATTGCGGTCTGGAAATATGTACAGTGTTCCATTGATAATTAATGGCCATTGTGTTCAGGCTATAATTGACACTGCTTCAGAGGTCACGCTCATTTCAGACAAATTGTATGAGCAATTTCGTGTTAAACCATCTACCATTAAACCTGTCTCTTTTCAAACTGCCGGAAGGAAATTGAAGATGAGTGGTTTTTTGGCCGGACCGGTTGACATTGAATTGGGCAACAATTTGTTCAAGGAACAAGACTATGTTGCCCCCATTGGTAATGAAATGTTGCTTGGCATAAATTTTCTGAAAACTAATGGGGCAATTTTAGATTTGCTTAATGATGAATTGTCAATTGGGAATGAAATTATTCCTCAGCAGTTCAATGTGGTGGAGGGTCCCCCTAAAGTGGCGAAAGTCTCTTTAATAGAAAGGGTGCAGATCCCACCTAACTCAGCAGTAAGACTTCCGTGTTTGATCAATGAACAAATGTCTGATTATGTAGTGGAGTCTGTTGGGCCATGTTAGGCCAGTAATGATACCCAGCTCTCTTCACTCTGGCAGTCATTTGCCAAAGATCTGCATGGTGAACATAACTGACCAACCTGTAACATAACGTAAGGGTAAGGTCATTGCTGAGGCAATTGAAGCAGGGGCAGTTTCTATTTCAAATTATGATTCGTCAATCCAAGAAGACTCAAAGGAAATGGATGAAAAGGAAATACCCACACATCTTCAGAAACTGTATGATCAGTCCGTTCAACATCTTGACGAAGACCAGCAGTCTCAACTGAAGTTATTTCTGGTTGAGTATGAAGATGTGTTTGCAAGAACTGAATTTGACCTGGGGAATTTCACGGAGTTGGAACATAATATCAGCACCGGTGATGCTCGTCCAATTAAACAACGAATGAGACGAACTCCGATGTGCTTTGCCCAGGAGGAAGAAGCACATCTAAAGAAGATGTTAGATGCCGGTGTGATCCTGCCATCCATTTCTGAATGGGCCTCAGCACCAGTTCTTGTGCGCAAGAGGGACGGTGGTGTCAGATGGTGCGTAGATTATAGAGCTTTGAATAATCAGACCACCAAAGACGTCTATCCCCTGCCTTTAATCGAGGAATGTCTGGATACATTGGCAGGGAAAACATGGTTTTCTAAATTGGACGCAAACTCAGCATATTGGCAGATTAAAATAAAGACAGAAGATCAGAAGAAAACTGCCTTCACTACAAAATACGGTTTGTTTGAGTTCAATAGAATGCCCTTTGGTCTTTGCAATGCCCCAGCTACATTCTGTCGGGTTATGAATCTGGTACTGAGAGGCCTAACTTGGGATATTGTTTTAGCTTTCATTGATGATATCCTGGTACTCGGAACTTCCTTTGAGAATAATCTCAGATCCGTCTTTAACCGATTACGACTCTATCAGCTAAAACTGAAACCTAGCAAATGTGCTTTGTTTCAAAAAGAAGTTGTATTCTTGGGTCGGATCGTTAGAGATGGCATGCTAGAGATGGACAAGGATTCCTTGAGTACCGTAAAAGACTGGCCTGTCCCTCAAAATACGAAGGATGTGGAAAGGTTTGTTGGTTTTGCTAACTACCACCGGTCTTTTATTAAGGATTTCACTAAGACAGCTATCCAATTGTACGCTGTCACTGGGAAGAAACCATTCACTTGGGAAGATGCGCAACAACAAGCATTTGAATGTTTGAAAGATGCTTTGTTGTCGGCACCAGTACTGGTTTTACCCAATCAGCACGACCATTTCATCCTGGACACGGACGCGTCAGATTTTGCTATTGGTGCAGAGTTACTGCAACTTCAAGACGGGAAGGAGAGAGTAATTGCCTACGGTAGTTTTGCTCTTACTCCTGAGCAGAGGCGTTATTGCACTACCAGGAAAGAGTTGCTCGCAGTTTTGCGCTTCACTCGTCAATTTAGGCATTTTCTCTTCGGGAACCATTTTACGGTAAGAACAGATCATAGCAGTTTGTTGTGGTTATTACGGTTTAAGGAACCCCAAGGCCAGTTGGCGAGATGGCTGGAAGAACTTAGCCAATTTAACATGACTGTTGAGCACCGGCCTGGTAATAAGCATGTAAATGCCGATGCTCTATCCCATTTGCGCCAAGGTGAAATCTGTCCTAGTTTCTCCATTGGAAGTAAATTGGAAGATCTTCCCTGTGGGGGATGTCATTATTGTGCCCGAGCTCACAATAACTGGGCTCGATTCATTGACGATGTTGATGATGTGGTGCCATTAGTTTCATTTCCCTACCAGGGTGGTCATCATAAGCCTTCATTACAGGTTAATACTGTTAGTGTTATGAACCAGTTTCCTACTTGGCCATGGGAGGACCAAGAATTTAATCATGATCCTGAGATTGAGGATATTAAGTCAGTTGCTGACTCAGGAGAGTTCTATCCTTCTATTGACCTCATCAGTGTGCCTGGTAATCAAACACCTGCGAGAGTTTGTGTCGTTACTCGGTATAGTGGTGAGGGACAGGGTATTGCTTTTCTTGGGTATGGCGATGAAGAAATATCAAAAGCTCAGGTTCGGGATCCTGATTTGGAAATTCTTATTTCCTGGCTTAGTACCAAGGCCGAGCCAAGTAGTCACAATCTATCTTTAGCCTCTCCTGCTGCCAAGTATTATTGGATAAACAGGGAGGTGTTCACTTTAGAAGGTGGCATACTTTGGAGAAAACTGGATGATGACACTATAAGCACCTTAGTTGTCCCTAAGTCCTTGCAGGTTGAGATTATGGAATTAAACCATGATATCCCGGCATCAGGGCATCAGGGGATGACTAGGACAGTACTGAAAATCAAGGAAAAATATTTCTGGTATGGTATGTCTAATGATATTCACCAGTTTATTGCTTCTTGTTCAGTATGTGCTAAAAGTAAAAAGCCTGTGCGTAAAGCTCGTTACCAGCTGACAAAGTATCATGCTGGTACTCCAATGGAGCGAGTACATTTGGACTTTCTGGGCCCTTTGCCTAAGACATCAAAAGGCAATGAGTATATACACATGATGGTCGACCAATTCACGAAATGGGTTGAGTGTATTCCACTCCCCTCACAGACTGCTGAGGAAACTGCTCATGCAGCTGTAGAGAACTTCTTTTCGCGTTTTGGTTGTCTGTTTGAGATTTGTACCAATCAGGGCCCCAATTTTGAAAGTAGGTTGTTTTCTGCTATCTGTGAAGTTTTGCGCATTCACAAAACACGAACTACAGCATACAGACCGTCAGCTAACAGGCAAGTGGAATGAGCAAATCGCTCGCTGATGGATGCGATTCGATGTTTTGTGAGTAAGTCTCAAAAGGACTGGGATGTGCATCTTTCTCAGATAGCAGGAGCCCTACGTGCCTGTGTAAACCGCCATACTGGCTACACTCCTAACAAACTCATGTTGGGTCGTGAAGTGAATTCACCCTCCGACCTTGTCTTTGGTATCACAGCAGAGCCAGCCAAAGACCATGAAAGTTATGTTAGTGAGCTTCAAGCTGCTATTAAGATAGCGCATGAAGTAGCCAGGTCCAAATTAAAGGTGACCCAAGAATTAATGAAAAGGGACTATGATTTGAGAGTAAACATTTATTCTTACAATATGGGGGATTGTGTTTACTTGCTCGAGTCATCAATAGAAAAAGGTAAAAGCCGGAAACTTAGTCATCCATGGAAAGGCCCGGGAATTATTGTTAATTAATTGACCCCTTACTTGTATAAGGTAAAGTTCCAGCGGGCCATTGTTACAGCTAGCCATGATAGACTAAAGCTATGTAGAAATAAAGAGCTTCCAAAATGGATTCTTAATTATAAGAAAAACATTGAGAAGCATAGCAAGGGTAAAGAAGGAGTCTCCGATGAATCACAAACTGTGTATTGTTTATGTAGAAAACCCTATCACGGTGAGTTCATGATACAATGTGATATTTGTTATGAACGGTACCATGGCCACTGTGTTGGGGTGACTCCACAGGATTCACGGAAGATTTCTCTCTATACCTGCCCGGCTTGTGACTAATCTATTGAATGTTCTTTTTCGTCACCTATTGTTTGTCTTTAGAAATGGCATCCTCTTCATCCTCTGGGTCACCAAGGAGAGCCTGGAGACAGATACCTATGGAGCGCTGGCAGCATGTCACCACCCAGATCACCGAGGCAAGTAGTCATGGGGTTCTCTGGATTGCCAAGGACCTCATCGATTCGGCCGGTGCTATCGTAACAGTGCCAGACTCCGACCGAACTCTCCAGGCGAAGGATGCCATAAAGGGTCAGTATGAGATCGCAGTCCGTAGGAAGCAAGGGAGGCGGATCGAGGATGTTCGAAGGGAATGCGACACCCTTCTCAACTTCGATCGCTCTTGGATTGATGCGGAACTCCCGCATCCAGATCCAAAAAAAGATGAAGTGGCCAAAACCTCGTAGATCAAAACAGTCGGCCGAGTTCAATATCCCGCCTCTTGGTATGTACAAGGACGTACGCCTCAAGGATACTAGAGAGGTGGAAAGATGGCAGCGGGAATCTGTGCACTCAGATATCCCGCAGGAGAAATCATTAACTGATCCTCCGCCGTCCCACCAATCTGGAGAAGAGGCTATGGTCGTGTCTCCATCTGGTGAAGATATTGAACATGTGGGAGAAACAGTACATCCCGTTTCTCCAGCGCCTGAGACTGCTCCTGTGGTAGATCTTTCTCGCCAGGAGGAGATGCCAACTTTGGAGACAGTAACTCAGGCCGGTCAACTGTCAGTATTTGCTGGGGTGGACACTGCTTCATCAACAGGTAAGAAAAGGAAAAGGGTAAGAAAGAGACGAAGGACAGCTACCTCTCCATCAGTTTCGGAACGGGCTCCAGTTTTGGGTACTATTCCCGATTTTTCAATTACGAAAACGGTTAGGGTGCCTGGAGCTGGTGGTCGGGGAAGGAGCCGTGGTAGAGGGGGCACTGTTCGACCCTCTGTGACGGCTGGGAGATGTATGTCATCCAGTAGTCACGTGAGGAGTGGGGCAGGTCCTAAGACTCTTTTCAATCCTGCCTTTTCCCCTGTAGGGCTAATACCTCCAGTGCTTCCATCGCCCCCTGACCAGCGGGAAATATCGCCTTTAGCCTGCATTCGGTGTCCCTTGCCAGAGTGTTTGGTGGAGACGGGTGACATTAGGACTCATGTTCTTTGTCACCATGTTCCTCCAGCTCTTTGGGGTGATCGCCCACTTGACACTTGGAAAGTGTTCCATGCTTTGGGACTGCTTCACTCGTGGATTGTGGGAGGATCGCCAGGGTCACCGGCTTCAGACTTATTGGTTTATTTCAACCGATTTGGCCAGATTTCCTTACCCCGAGATGCTGTGTTGGAGGAGGGGTGCCTTCCTGTGATGAGGCAGTTATGTAGGGATTTGGGGTGGGAGTCCCCACGTCAGTTTGGGCTCCAGCCACCA
>LD343344.1:100632-138357 GCA_001465055.1 Ptychodera flava
ACTACATCACCCTGAAGAAGACCACCTGGCTATCTGTCATTGCCCAGCTGAAGATCAGCGGATAGTCACCAGTCCAAAATAAAACAGGGAAGAGTGTAGTATTTGGTGGAAGCCGTCCAGGATGTCATCTGTGGATTGGTTGGTATTTGTCACCTGACCTGGCTAGGAGTATAAAAGACATACCAGCAGTTGGCGGGTGTGCACAACTACGGATCCTGACTGGAAGCTACGACTTACGTCTTACTACAACCAAGCCTTTTGTTGGTGAGACTTCTCGGTGTTTCCAGGGTCCGAATACAGCTCTGCGATGCTTCGGAGCCACATTAGCAGGCAATATACCGTTTGCTACAGCTCTGCAGCGTGGAGCATCGATATATCGACTTGAGCCGACTAATACTGTTATTGGTAAGCACAAGCTTGGTATTTATAATTGTGTGTGTGCCATGTGTGCTTGAGTGCGTCACAGTTGAGTCTACATTGTACCGGGAAAAAACAATACATGATCGTCGCACTCTTGAACGTTCGATCGTGCGCGCGTGTGTTCATCTCTATGAGGGAACGTTAACGTGATGACATAACAAGTGGAATCATTGCGCACCCTGTCTTCGACAGATGACGTTCTGATTCTGAGATCTAAGATTTTAAGTTAAAAATTCAAGATAGAAATAAAATAATTTCTAAAGCCTTTTCAAATCTAAATTATATTTTATTTATCAGTATATCACGTCAAATTTTGAAAATTGTGAAATTTTAGTAAACTCTACCCATGGCTACTGTTCCACCGCTGTCGATGTTTCTAGCGATAAAGAATTTGAGCAAGCATTTAGTCTTCCATGTAAAGGAGTTCAACAGTATAGGTCCGAACCAAGGAAGCCAATCGGTCATGGGGATACTAGCGATGAGGAGGAATCAGACGATCCCTTCAATACGGAAATTGATTTTGCAGGTCGCGCAGGAGCAATTGCAGCTGACAGGTGCGTTTGTGCCAACTGCACGGCCATGGAAATTCCTATTTTGAATTTTTGCTGCCAAGAATTTGAGGAACTGCAAGATAGGTTGTCTGCAGATAGTTTGGACTGCATTTGTAAGCACACCGATATCAATGCTGTCGTTCTCTATGATGCCATGTTGCGTACGGCCCTCATAGCCATCAAAGACGTCACGCGTACTAGTCTCAAAGAGCACATAAGAGAGAAGTAGTTAATTTGTGTCGTCGGATGTACCACTTTTCCGTGGGTAGTAAGGTAATTTCATTGGGATGGGCGGATGAAAATGATGAACTATTTGTGGAATATACAAGTCAAAAGTTCTTTGTACCTTTTTTTAAAGACTGCATGCTACCTGTTTTTCAATGATTATTTTTCAAAACGTATGGGAAACTAGACTGGTACGTTCACTGATTGATTTTACGCCGCCAAACAATTGACATGCACGCGAGACAGACACTATGGTTTCCTGGGACGCAATAATTGTATTGTGCTTTCCAATTGCAGTCCATGAATAGCCTGGATTGTTGCCGTAAGTAACAAAGTGTCACTGCAGTACAAAAAATGACAAAATTGAGATATAAATTCACCCACTTAGGTCTATTTACAAACAAACAATTATAGGATATATTATTATGGTACCGGTTGACCGCAATAAAACACTCAACAACAACAACATCAACAACAACAATAACAACCAGAAGTGTTTTGAACAAGCGTACATATTTTTGACTGACTTTAACAATGTTGTTTGATCTGAAAGCCAATATTAACTGACTGTGGCGATTATTATAGCTAAAAGAACACAAACTAGTAAATTGATATGAACCTATATATTTATTTAATCACAGGGAACTGACACTAAATAACGGTAAACACGTAAAAAGTAGGAAAAATTGACAAAAAAGCAAAAAATATATATATAACGAGCAAACATTTACAAACAACCACCTTGAATGGGTAAGTAAAAAATTACAAAAAATGGCAAAATAGAAACAAACAAACAGACAGACAGAAAAACAAACTACATAAATGGGTTAGGGTTGAGATTATTGTTACATGCAGAGAAAACGAACAAAAGGGTGAACTCAGCAGTTTCCGTTTAAACCAAATTTATTACGAAAATAAAACTAATTGCTAAGTCAGGGATAGAGTACAAGCTTTAAAAGTGTACAGACTACTTATCTCAGCTGGGACGGCAAAGCTCCAGTCTCAGAGTTGTAACAGTCTGTTGGATGAATGAACAGTCCTTTGGCTTGCAGGCTTGAAGTGGCACAAAGTCCACAGTATAAATCCAGCGTTGGCAGTGAAAGTCTTGAAAAGTCTTGAGAATGACTACTTCAGGAGTTTAGTAACACACAATAGACACGATCCTAAAAGTCTGACTGGAAGCTGTGCACGTCCCTTTTATACACATGTGCTTACATAAGGGCATATAAGAACAATGTACAACTTTTATTGACATGCTAATTACTGTTCTAAAATTATCTCTCTTACACAGCTAACTGAATTTCCAGAACAGTCCAAACATGACTAATTATATTCAACGTTGTGAGGTCATTAAGGGCAGTGACCTTGAGAATGTTCTAGACTAATTGAACTCAGGTCATGATGAGTGTGGGGAAAATGACCTACATAACACACCCCCTCTTCAAAAAAGAAAAATTTTTCAAAGAAAAATATTTGCTTTACAAATGTAATCTTAAAAGTGTGAACGACAATAAACTCTAAATACGCGAGAGACAGTCTGCAATTAAATTGTCTCTGCCTTTGATATGTCTAATATCAAGATTAAACTCCTGTAACATTAAACTCCATCGTAGCAATCTCTGATTTTTGCCTTTAAATTTCTGCAGAAAAACAAGAGGGTTGTGATCAATATAAACCACTATTGGCTGATTTGAAGAAGTAACATAAACTTCAAAATGCTGTAAAGCTAATATCAAAGATAAACACTCTTTTTCAATTGTAGAGTAGTTTTTTCTTGGATTTGTTAAATTTGCGTTGCATGATCTATACCATGACTATCCTCTTGCAATAAAACAGCAACAGCAGCCGTATCACTAGCATCTACAGTTAATTTGAATGGCAAAGTAAAATCTGGTGCAGACAACACTGTAGCACTTTGCAGTATGACTTTAAGTGTATCAAATGCCTGTTGTCATTGCTCTGACCAACAAACTTTACTTTTTTAAGTATGTTAGTCAAAGGCTCAGTAATTGTGGAGAAATTTGGACAGAATTTTCTGTAGTAACCAGCCATACCGAGAAAGTGCATCAGTTGTCGTTTGCAGTTTGGTATGGGAAAACTTGAAATGGCACTGATTTTGGCATCAACAGGTTTTACCTCACCCTGTCCTACAGTATGTCCAAGGTAAGTCACCCTCGCCCCACCAAAATCAGATTTGGCGAGGTTGACAGTCAACATTGCTTTGCTCAGTCTCTCAAAGAACTTCCGCATGAGCTTGATGTGTTCCTCCCAGGTGTCACTATACAGGACGACATCGTCAACGTAAGCTACACATCTGTCTAGCCCGGATAAGACATCGTTGATCATCTGTTTGAACGTTGCCGGAGAGTTCTTCATTCCGAATGGCATCACCTTGTACTGGAACAATCCGTTTGGTGTAACAAAGGCGGATAATTCACGAGCACGATCCGTCAGAGGGACTTGCCAAAATCCTTTCAGTAGGTCAAATTTCGTCACATACTTGGCTTTTCCCACTCGGTCGATGCAGTCGTCAATCCTCGAGATTGGGAAAGTGTCTGTCTTTGTTAGTGTGTTGACTTTCCTATAGTCCGTGCTCATACGATAACTGTGACCTGATTTGGGAACAAGTATGCATGGCGAACTCCAGTTACTTTTACTGGGTTCAATAAAGTCATTTGTCCAGCAGGTATTTGACTTCTTCCTGGAGATATTTCGCTTTTGTTGGATTCAGTCTGTATGGATGTTGTTTTACAGGCTTACTGTCCCCAACATCGTCGTGATAGATGACGTTTGTCCTCGTTGGAACATCTTGAAATGCGTGTTTATATTCGCGGAGCAGTTCTTTCACCCGTTGTTGTTGTTCTGGCTGGAGGTGTGCCAACTTTGTAGACTCCAGCTTCTCCAGGATTTCTGAGTTCTGAAGCTTGACCGAGCCCAGCTTTGAATTTAGAGTATTTTCACTCAAGTCAGTTTCAGTATCACTTTCTTCATAATGGTTTTAACTGACTGCACTGACAGGCTTTGTTTTAGTAGGATTATCCCTATCCAAATAGGCTTAAGCATATTTATTTGACATAGCTGTTTTTGTTTTTGCCTGTCAGGTGTTATTATGATGTAATTTAAATCACCCAATTTTTTATCAATTAGGTATGGTCAAAAGTAACGAGCATGGAGTGGTTTGCCAGGAATTGGGAGTAGAACAAGAATTTTTTGACCTGGTTCAAATTTTTGTTTTGAGGTGTTTTTCACTGCATAAAAACCCTATAATACTTACTGTATTAACATTGATTATTGCCTGTATTTTAGCTGAAGAGTGCATATACAGGTGAATACAGTCAAGAATTCATTTTTTGTATTCAGCAAGCCTGTATTCATGTGGATTCGTGTGAATTCATGTGTATTATACTATAATACAGGCAACTCATTAATGTGAATTTATCTGAATTATTGGGTTTTCATGCAGTGTTTATCATAATTGATTTTCATTGACTGCTGAGATGACTCAAGATTTTCTTTGGCTTATTCACATGCTTTAGAGAGTATTGTACGAAAATCTGACACATATTGCAAAATATTCAGACAATCATCATCGTCTGATAGGAATTTCTCTTTAACGAGCTTAAGTGGGCCACGGACTGTGTGTCCAAATACAAGCTCAAATGGGCTAAAACCAAGAGACTCTTGAATTGACTCTCTAATAGCAAAGAGCAGAAAATGAATTCCTTCATCCCACTGCTTCTCTGTGTCAAAACAGTAGGTCCTAATCATGTTTTTCAAAGTTTGATGATATCGCTAAAGAGCACCCTGACTTTCTGGATGATAGGCGGGTGACCTATACTGTTTAATGCCCAGCTGATCCATTACTTGTTAAAAAATACCAGACATAAAGTTCGAGCCTTGTTCGGACTGGACACATTTAGGGAGGCCGAATAAAGTGAAAATTTGACTAAAGCTCTCACTATAGTCTTTTTCTTTATGTTTCTCAGTGGTATGGCTTCTGGGAACCGAGTTGATGTACACATTATTGTCAACATGTACTCATTTACTGATCTTGTTTTTTGTAGGGGCCCAACACAGTCTATTAGTATCCTACTGAATGGTTCTTGAAATGCAGGAATTGGCTGTAAAGGGGCCTTTGGAATGGTCTGATTTGGCTTTCCTACCATTTGACATGTGTGACAAGTTTTACAGAAATGTGTTACATCCTGCCTGAGATAAGGCCAAACAAAGAACATTCCGAACATGACTAATTGAATTCAAGGTTGAGAGGTCATTAAGGGCAGTGACCTTGAGAATGTTCTAGACTAATTAAACTCAGGTCATGATGAGTGTGGGGAAAATGACCTACATAACATTATGCTCACCTTAGTATTCACAGAGAGGGTAAGAGTGAGCATAACACCAACCCTAACCCCAGCCCATTCAAGGTGGTTGTCTTTTTGTTTGTTTCTTCTACTTTCTTTCTATTTTGTCCATTTTTTTCCTAGTTTTTATTAATAACCCTAACATATCCAATGTGTTTGTTCTATTTTTTTCTATTTTGTCCATTTTGGTCACATTTTTTTATTAACTTGTTAACTGTTATCTAGTTAAATTTCCTGTGATGTACTTGATTATTAGCCATATACCTATGTTCACAATAATAACAATAAAATATTTTTGAGATTAAAAAATATTTTAAAAACATTTTGAGATTAAAAAATATTTTAGGATGTTAGACATTTTAAAGTTTTTAATCTTCCATATTACTGTTTAAATCATGTAACTTATCCAAAAGTCATTGTTTTTAAGTATGTGTATAGAGATAGTCTTGCATATTTTAAATATTTCGTAATGTTACAGGACATACAGACTAGCAGCCTATCGACAGTTTACCTGGTGAACTCGTCAAAGACTTGGTCGACATGTAAGGAGAGTAATACCATCTTGTTTTGTAACAGCCATTCGAAACAAGTATCCTGATGACCACTATACTGGATTCAGAGAGGTTAAGTATGTTGACGCCACTGCATATCCTGATTGATAGTGTTGTGGATATTGTGACAAATGCTCTCTGTGTTTATTACAATTTATGAATGAAAATTAAAGTTGCGTTTGTCTTGTTTATTTTTTTGACCACTGTTGACTTACCAATTTGGAAAAATGATTACATGTGCAGTGGAAGCTGTCATTACGGACACCTCTCTAATCAGGACATCTGTCTGTTAAGGACAATTTTTTAAGGATATAGATAATTCAATAGAATTACCTGTATATTAAGGACTCCTCTGTATTAAGGAGTTTTTTTGGTTCCCAAATGTGTCTTTAATAGACATGTTTCACTATATTTGTTTTTGCCTTTCTTTTAAACTTTGTAAAGCAGCTAAAGACAAACATATACTGTAACTCATCATTTAATTTTGGACTAAAAATAATATGATAGGTTGCACATTGTGAGCCTTAAGGAGGGCACTTTGATGCAACACAAAGAATTTAATACTTTGGCCTAATATGATTTAATTTGTAGAAATGAAATAACATCTGAGAATATTGGAGTTATTTGAATCTTAACAAATTCTATGAAGTTGCAGCTCATTGTCCTTTTAAATGATCATACTATGACAAGCAGTGCACTGTTCCTGTATCTAAATTTTGCACTATTTAATTCAGCCATTTTGTTCCATGCATCGATATATGTTTCATGCTAAAGTCTTTGTAGCATGATGAAACACATAGTATGAAGGTTCTCACCACAGCCATTGTGTGAACCATAAGCAATGTTATTTCTGAAAATTGAAATCCATTTTGTACTTGAATTCATTTATCCACAATCAAAATGGTTTTAATTAACTCATATACAGTAACAGGCCATGGTCATACTTCAAAAATTTTGCTTTTCATCAAACTATGGGGAGTAGCATGGAAAACATTGAATTAATACACAGAGCAAAAATACACGAAAAAACACCTAAATTCAGTTACTGTGGCTTTAATTCCACACAGTAAAAAACGATCAGACTAGTATTTCCAATTTATACACATTTATTGGGAATTATTTTTACATTCATAAAATTACAGGTGATAGGCATAGCTATGTACATGGTGACTCTGACTTTCATTTGTCACTTCTTTTATTACAACTGTTAAGAATGCCCATGCACTGAAAACACACATTCTGTATAATTACAGCCTTGATACATCGAAGGGATGTTCATATTTCAGAGTACATATGTGTAAATTTTGTGGCAGAGTTCAGATTTCTTTTTCTCATTCTGTTTGCAAGTTACCACAGACAATTAAATGTTCACCAAATTGAAGTTAAAGCTGACCCTCTTCATCTCCACTGACAAGTGACTTTGCAGCTGAATGGGCTCTGACATGTATTACTTAAAAATTAAAAATACCGTCAATGACACACTGTCGCCCACACTGTTTCAGAATGTATCTGTACATTTAAAACTTATTGGAGACACGCAATCAAGATACTGAGAGTGTGTATTTTGTCAGTACTTTAAAAGATATACATGTAAAATATGCCTAAGTTAAGTAAATTTGCTTGGGTGTCAGTTGAGCTGTGTCCTCCAATGACTGTATTTCAATACACTACAGTATCTATTTCATATACTTTCAAACAGTATTCTTCTTATCCCTTAAACAGTATCAGTCCCTAACTTTTATTTTTAAGAAAGCAACCTAAACTAATTATCATATTGAGTTATTATTATGCAAATCTGCCTATATGTTACAGAAATTCCTGGGAGAACACAGCTGCTACATATAGCAATAAAACAAGTCTATTAAGATTTCCTTAATCCTTTCTGGCTTGAATTTTATTTGACTTTAACATCTTTAAGATTTGTAAATTTTAGTCATGCTGTCAGAGTCATGCAACGGATCTAACATTGCATGAAGTTTTAGGCCTTGTGTTAGACTATTTTCTGTACAAAACATAGCATAATAGACTGAATCTCAGACTAACAGGTACAGGCAGACCAACAAAAGTGGGGTCTATCTTTGCCTTGGTGTCTGTCAGTTCATTTGACCCTGACTGAAATCTCTGCAATTAACTTTCATGTCTGTAACAGACAGAGCTGACCAAGCCAGGATACCAAGATAGTGCCAGAGGTCTGTACATATTTCAGCCAGGTGCCTTATTTTGTTCATGCATAGATGTGCAGTAAAATTGAGTCTGACATGGGAATAAACCTAAATGTAATATTAAAGCCTTCTTTGACTTTCAGGGATCATAGCTAATAAATATTGATATATATGATAGGTTGTCAGGCTTGAAATGGTTTATTTAAAATGAAGCACTTATCTATTTTGCATAACTCACGCAGTGAAGGAACTGTATGTATATGTAAACAAAGTTCACAGCTGACATTCCTTTTAAATAGAAACTATTATTGCCAACTCAATGAACACATTACAAAATTTCACAAATTGCTCCTAAATACAATCTTGCATATATCAGCACAATTTGGTTATATGTTACTAATATCATTCCTTGAGACATGCACATCAGATTTCAAAGGAAACTAGGCCACCAGTTTAAGATAAATTATTTTTGACCAAAAACAGGAAAAAATGCCTCAAAAGACAAATAAGCATATCTCACCACAACTTTGAAAACATAAACTCTCATCACCTTAAAGACCCTGCATGCAAACTTCAACAAACAGTCTGATCACTGATTTCAGAGAAAGAGTCAAATGTTTATGGAAAGACGGACAGCAGACAACCACTGTACCTGAAAAACTGTGTTGCCGACAACAGAGCTACACATGGAATGTCCAAGGCACACTTTGCCTATTTTAAAATGCAACCTCAGATTATGTTTGCCTAGCCTCTGAAGCACACACAAAATCACTCTGTCCAATTTCACAGTTCTCAGAGGCAAACCGAGTGAATTAGAAGTCCTCTCTATGACATCATGTTTGCATGTCCTATCAATTGCAGCTATATTGGACTTGAGATTTGGAATATCAGCATGTAATTTAGACTGATTCTTAACGCGCATAGCAATAACTTCCTTCATCATACTCTCACGATATGGATAAGTCTTGCGCTCCTTTCTGATCTTTGCAATCCATTTATTGTTGTAAGTATGAGACTTAGGGTATACAACTTTGAAACAAAGTGACCCTGACTTAGTAGTAGCCTGTTCGCTAGCAACGTGGTAGTTATGGTCAATCGCTGCAAGCTGTGTGCGACATACCATTCCCTCGTGTGAAAAATGCTGTCGCTTTGGAGTATATTTCAGCAAGAGTGAATGGTAAACCTCCAATTCGCCTGTGTGACAAAACAGAGTAACATGCCCAAGATCCTTCAACAGTTTTTTGTCATTGACAACCTTCCTCAGTGCATCATAGGGAGGGGAACCTACACGAAGCCAAGATATCTCCTTCCTATTACCTATACTAATGGGCTCATGCTCACATGCATGGAAATATTCCTTGTCATCCCAAGAGTGAATATCAACTGTATGGTACACCACAGATTGCCACTTTTCTCTCAGAACATTAACATCACCCCTACATGACTCTGCACATCACCAGAAATGATTACTGAGAGACTGGATCCATTCCAACAGAGCACTGTTAACCTTTTCCTTGCCAAGAGCACGGAGTCTTTTTATTACACTTTTTTACCAAATGCCAAATATCAAACTGGTGTTCAATCTCAGGATATTCTAATCTCATGATTTTCCTAATTGTAATATGCCTGTCACTTGCAATAACTGAAACAGGTACATCCATTTTCTTCAGGAAATCAATACATTTCCTGAGGCCCATTGGCTCCATGGCATTTGAATTTTTACTGACGGATCAGCAATACTGTTTACACAGAAGTCAACAATGTACCCTGTCTCCTCATCCATCAAAGTATATGTACAACATTTAGCACAATGCCCAGGACTATCACAACGACCATCACCACATAAAACATTATCTCTGCCACGAAGATCATTTATGATTAAATTCTGCATCGATAGCCGTGTCTCATTCACAACAGGAAACAAATACTTTTTCTGGATGTTGTAAAACTGGGTTTCACCAACAATGGGCATGTGAAGGCAATGAGCAATATCATTGAGCCTAGTGTAAGTTTACCTGAAATAAAATTGCTGCAGACAGCTCCCATTTTATTTAAAGTTTGTTGAGAGGACAAACTGTAGTGACACCTAGCAGGGCATGTTGTTTTGATTATTAATCTTGAACTAGATAATAATTTCTGCATGGAAATAACATGTGCAGGACAATCTTTTCTCTGGAACTTTGTAAACAATTCCATTAGAGAGGATTCAAAAACGAAAAAATTCATTTGCTCTGCTGGATCACTAGAAACAGGGCATCAATGATAATATCTCGCTCTGTGTCACTATACTCTGAATCAGTCTAAGATGATGATGTGTACGGAATGAAGTCTGGGTCTTCTAACATGTCCTCATCTGAAGCATCAGAATCAGAATCATCAAAACTGTCACACATATGATTGTCCAGCGCATCACCTTGTGTGTCCATTTAACTTTCACCTCCACTGTCTGTAGTAGTACCCTGTGATGTTGTACCATCAGATGAATTACCTCTCAGTCTATCAGCGGTTACTGGTAGATTTGTAGCATAACCATGGTCTTTAGACACTGCAACAAATATGCCGTCTAAATCAGTTTGTGTTGTGGCATCTGAAAAAAAAACCAACAAATTATTAAAACATCGAGTTTTGATGCCATCAAACAAGAAAAGAATAGCACAAAAGTATATGGGGAAACCTTTGATACAGATGAGATCAAATTTAAAAGGTGGTTATAAATAGAGTGTGGACACATTTCCCCAGAAATGTTTCAAAGCTTCCTTGATTTTTTGCCCAACTTATTTTCTTCCATAAGTTGGCAATTTTTTGCGATAACTATTTTTTTAAGCTAATTTTTTTAGCCCCTTCACCAACATTGTTTGTCCAAATCCATTGTTTTCCTTGGTAAAGTTGGAACTCTACACAGGGAATGGGAGGGGAGGGGGAAGGGTTAAACAGCATTAGCATGTGGACAAACTGAGTCCACAGAAAAGTATAATCTTTATGGCTCTGATAAGTATTTTGGCTCCTGAGATTGTACAGCGGATTGGTCCCAACTACAGGGAGAGCTCATCTGCTATACAACCAAGGGCGGCAAAATATGTATGAGGGCCATAAGGTTTATCATATACCTTAAACGCTTGGATACATGTTTGTGTTTTAGTACGCATTAAAAGATTATTCTATGAATTTACGGAATTGCAACATGGAACCAATACTCCTTGTAGATTAATCAACGAAGACATAATTTGTTCTCCCTTAGAACATGTCACGAGCTGTTCTGTGTACAAGTCAATGTCTCGACTAAACAAACTATTGTTCCTGCATAATGACAATATCATTATGCACATTAGCAATCATTCTGCCAGAAAGTAGTCAGGACACTGATAAGATACTGTTACTATGGCTTTAAAAGTGAAAAAAATTAAATATACACACCAGAGACAGAAAGCACCACTGTACCACTGCAGTGATAACACTGATGAGATGTAACATCATGGGGAAGTGTGGAAATCTCCATGTTTTCTTTTTCGGTGCCTCTAGACAACAGGATTTCTCTTAACAGCTGGAGATAAAATTTAAAATTCATAAGTTACAAGTACAAATAATAAAGTTGTGTGTATGTTTGGGTCTTTGAGGTTGAGCGGTGACAGCCAAGACCTCAAAATGGAGTCCTCTCACATATATCATCACGGAGTCTGTATTTTCACAGATCTATCGGACATACATGTAGTCTATGTCCATAATGTAGACAATGGTTGCCAGGTCTAGTCTCACATTAAAATACTTTGATGCCTATTCAAACCCTCTGTGCGCATATAACTGTAGTGTTGGGAAACATGTTTACAAGCAGAAAAAGCACCTTTGCAAATAATAATAATAATAATAATAATAATAATAATAATAATAATAATAATAATGATAATAATAAATTAATAGCAGTACATGTAGTAGTAACAGCTGCAGTAGTATCGTTACAATCACCCCTATCACTGTTCAAGATGTCCAAAGGATAAATCCACTGCAACCTCTGTAATCTGTGTTATGGCATTACTGGCCAGCATTTACTTAATATCAGCCTCAAAGTTGACTGAAGTCTAATGCCGGAAACACAACAGTTGATGACTCTTGAGCTTTTTAAAACAATGTTTGATTATTACATGTACTTTCAGTCTTGTAAATATACGAAATGGGCATACGCGTTCTTAGTCACGCACCCAGTGAGTATATTTGTACATAGTACATAATACAGAACACATTTTAGATGCAATCAGTAACGATATTCATAAACGCACGGGCATACATTCACGATGCCCTGCGTTTGATGCTGTGTATGTGTATCCCAACAACACTGGAACGCCGTGCGAAAAGAACACTCAGGGCTACCATTCGCATAGGCATACTTGGCATACCTGGCCGTTCAGATAGGAAACTATGCATGACATAGTGAATTAAGTATATAAACAATTGTCGATTTTTATTCACCAAATTTTGCGCAAGTACGATACATCGATTTGCAGCTCGAGTCCCATGGCAAACGGGATTGGGACTGACATTGATTCATACACAATGCAATGATACTCACTTCTTTCCTTTCTCGCTTGGCCATACGACTATCCCGCTCAGTTGGGCCTTCTCGAAGTACTGGTTCCTTAGACTCAGGGCTCCCAAACAAGCTTGGCACAGCATTATCCTTTAGTAGCAGACGATGAGCAAATCCGCTTTGGTATTGCAGCATGTTCGAAAAGTCGTCGGGGCGGAAATGCTCACTGCAGACACGAGCGTGACGATCTTTCCCTCCCGGACGACCACATTTCGCCAACCACTGGTTACGAAGAGAAGGTTTTGATGGTACAGTGAAAAAAAAATGTGCATTTCTAGGGTTCCTTCTGTCTGAGACGTACAATATTTTGTGATACAATACGGCATCATTGCTGGTTTGATGTTCACCCCACCGAACATTCGGTGTCCGCTGCCACCATTTCCGAAGAAGCGCGCCATCGCCGAACTGTGCAAGCAGCACTGATGACGTTTTGATAACGTGACACAAACACGATGACTGCGCCCGAAATATTATTTATTTTTATACAATCGATAAAACAATAAATATAGAAGGAAACGCATATTTTGCTTGGCGGTTTGTTAGAAAAGACAATAACAATTTGTTTTCACCTTTATTATATGTGTTACAATAAGTATTCATGAATAAAGGCCCCCGTTTAATGAAAGATACGCTTGCACCTTTGGACCGTCTTAGAAAACGATCGGCTTATTATACGGTTTCCACCCGACTATAATATACCACAGCGCAAATAAATAAAGAAACAAAACACATTAATGAAGGCAAGATATAACGAACAGCCGAACAGAAATAACCCCTTAACAGCGTCTTCCATAAAAGTTTGAACCACACAGAAAAACAATGACTCTGTAACAGCGTCTTTAACATACTTAAAACACTCTAACCATATTAGAAGAGCACATCAACATAACATGAACCTAGAACCATATAAGTAAATAAAACACGAATTCTAGGGTTACAAATCCTCATCAATGACGAGAAACAACACTAAAAAGATGCGTTCGTGAAGGCAAGACTTCACAAACAAACAATCGAACATCAAGGACTCAATGACAGAAACTTAAGCGACTGATGAAGGAACAGCTCAAGGTTCCAAAATAAAAGCGTCAAAGAATTACATTGTGTCAGACATAACCGACCCGGTTTCATCTCACCATGGCACACTCTAAACATCGATTGCGGAAACACTATACACAACAAAACACAAACAAACAATCAACATAAAAATGGCACGGGAAACTATACACCCGAAACTCGCAACGGCATACAAAACACACTATAAACTAAACACAATCTAAAGTTGATGAGTAGCCACTTTCATTTCCACTTTCCATTACTTTCTATAAAACTACACGACTACCGCAGTGGCATCTATTACCTAAAATAAACAAAACTCCGGTGCAACATTTGTAGGAAGGCCAATCATTAGCGGTTGCTCATGTCCTGCACACAACATATCTGAATTCATAGTCTACTTCTTTAAACAGATCGTCGCTACATAAAAAAAAACCTACATGCGAGATTCAACGGACTTTGTACGAAAAATAGAAGCTTTCAGAGTTCCATACAACAAAATTTTCGTTACGCTTGACCTTGTTTCTATGTACACAAACACGATGCACGATGAAGGCAATGAAACTAGTCGACAGAGCCTTACATGAAACACAAAACCTTTACATGATCAAAAAGCCACCCACTGAGTTTAAGTTAACTATGCTAACACTCATACCCAAAGGGAACACATTCGACAACAAATCTGCGGACACTCAACGGGCTCCCATTATCCCAAGAAATAGCAGATATCATATTGTACGATCTGGACATGAAAATAATCCAACAGTACGAGGCACAAGTATCTTTGTGGTACAGATTCAGAGATGACATTTTCATGATCATCATAATCTTCCATGGGACACAAGGTTAAGTCGTCGAATTTATTGCCGAAATTACTAAATTTTGCATGAAAATTCGACATAAGAGGTAACACATCTTGATCCAGTAATACTCAAGGGCCAGAGATGTAACAGCAAACACATTATTACATATGTAACACAGACTACCAATCTATTGGCAGCGAAATAAAGTTGGTATTTTCTCGGAGAGACTTAATATAGTCCCTCTTAAATTTTGCATTTTCACAAAAACTGTGAAACTTCTCTACGTATTTTAGCCTTTTATTGAGGTCATTATCACTGCTTATGAACGTCTTACTATTTGTTTGCTTTCAGCAAAATATATCACATGTTTCGCCAACTGCATAAAATTTTAAAATAGGTCACGAGCCATTAAATAATGTTTACATGGAAAACTATGATCAAATTATTTCACGTTATTTTATGCAAATTAGTTATTATCCGGTACTACTTTCTGTTTGTAAATATTGTCTCCGGTGCCCGCTCCTGAAAAAACATTAAGTATTGAAGCGGATTGTTTATCTGAGGATGAAAATAATTATGTCAATTGGCAGGGCTTCATTTATTTCGAATTTTTGAAATCAGAATTTTATTACCGAAGTGAAACTAATATCTCGGCATTGACCGAACAAGATAACTAATACGAGCATTACCGGCGCAATCTACCATAAGCCGTCGGTATTTGCAAGATTTGCTGCAGTCTTGCCCTAAGGCATCAGAGTTCTCGTCGGGTTGCTAAGAAACTAAAACATCGTTATGAAAACATGTCACGAAGTTGCTGTTTTCAACCACTGGCATCAGACAATAACAACGGAAACTCATAGACTTGGGAGTATTTGCATGGTCGATTGAGCTTGACCCACGACATAAAATCTTGCCTGATTTAAAGCCAGAGTATGGAAACAGCGACTGAGAGTATGGGCTAGATGTCCATGCACCACTGTGTTTCCAGCACTGCAGCCGTTCTCGGAGTCTGATTAGACTTATTTCGCTCATACCGGAAGTTTTAGTTATTTGAATTTTCTGTACACTTGGTCTTGGTAGTGAAAATATCAATTTTGTTCACATATATGAAAGACATTTAAGATTTCTATCCTGAAACGTCTTAGTTTTTGTCTGTTTTCGTTGTCTCAGTCGAGATGATGTGACACCGACAGAGTACAGTCTGCATCAAAATATTTGCATATGTATAGCAGGAAGTTTTTCTTAGCCTATCAGCGAGCTCACAGCTGATGCAAAGGTCATCACAGCATATCAATGCGCGCTATATAGAATCTATACATTCTATCTAACCGTGTCGCGATTAGCTGTTTCTTTCACGGCGATTGACAAATCTGGGGAGAATATGTAATAATAACAGAACTCCATGACTTTGGAAGCCGCTCTCTGGCATTCCGAAGGTACATCCTGAGGGATACGGGGTATTCTGCCGCCAGTACTTTCCTCGATTCGCTCGCTTCAGCTGGTCTTTTGGTCGAGCAAATTTAACATAAGTTTGGTATTTTGCTTTCTCACAGTCTCGACATTTATGTTATGCTTAAGGCACCAACTCATAACTCTTAAACCTTCAAGGAGTCATAATCTGAAGCCTGCTCTACTGACAATAGATGTACGTTTCTGTGGCTTTATCCACCAAACACTGCCCATTCAAGATTCTGTGCAAATTTGTTATAGTGAAGGAAAAATTTGTCAACATCATTTTCTTAGAAGTAGGGAACTAACCTGAAAAGTTTAGTAATGTCAAACTTGTCTGAAATGGAGAATTTGCCTATATGTCCAAGCTTCAAACTTTTGCATCCTATTTGTAATCTTTCCTTCTATCTTTCTCTCTCTGTATTCCTTCTATTTCTAATTCTCTCTTTCTGCCTTTCTTCCTTGTGTAATTTTCATATTTCTTTTTTTACCATTTGTTATTCCATTTTCCTAAGTTCAAACTCTTTCAACATTTCAAATCCTATTTTTTTTAGTTCTGTGGTAGATTCTGGCACATAATCATTCAAGGCGAATACCTCATATTTGCCTAAACTAACTGAATATTTTACAATATTGTACTAATTTCCTTCTTGCACATAAAGCTTTTGATATCTACTTTAAGGAAATTGGCTAATTTGATTAGTTTCTCTATACTGAGGGAATCAACGGTGTCCTGATCAAGGTCCTCCATGAATTCGTCTCGCTTGAATTCTGTCATGATTAGAATTATATTACAAAATAAATTTAATAAGGAAACTAATTACAAATTAAGGGGTAAAGTACAGACTGTGGAAATTTACAGGCCACTTTCTCAGCTGGCGATGGCATATGTCTATCAGACCGATGAGTAAGCAATTATTTTCTATGCAGGCTTGAGGTTTGTGCGTGCAGAGTCCACAGAGTAAATCTAACGTGGTTGTGAAGGTCTTGAAAAGTCTTGAAAACAACGCTGCTTGAGTTATTCAACAATCTTGATGTAACATGTCAGTGGCTGTCATGATCTCGCATCCAACGATGCGAACAATCAATCAAGACGTATTATTTTTCTTTACAGCTGAACGTAAACGCCTTTAGTGCATATGACGCCACAACCCCGAAAGTACATGGTAAGGCTTTACATACCCATATGCCAGTGTTGGGTCTACTATTTAAGTGTGCATATATGAATGGGTATACGGGCACAAAAATGAGGTCCAAAAATCATCACAGTGATACTGTCCCAAAAGTGTGGTTGAAAAAATATGCAGCCCCTATTTATACCGAATGATTCTATCAAGACAATATATATATATATATATATATATATATATATATATATATATATATATATATATATATATGTCCCAACGATATGCTACTAACTGTTCTAAAAATATCTTTACTTGCTGCAAACGCGACTAAATGAATTGTCCGAATGTTCTATACATGACTAATTGAATTCAAAATCATGGAGGAAAATGACGTTAACGGTGTTCTTGACTCATTAAACTCAGGCAAGGGGTTACGGAAAATGACCTACATAAACCCAAACTTTTGCAGCTGGTGACTTTGCCCTGTTTGGTTATCATTTCTTCTAGGAGCTCATCTGGCTCTTTCCATGTCTGTTCTGCTCCTCTATTGGGGAATATTGAAGCAAATTTTCTTATGTAAGTCACGAGTGTCACAACCATCAGTGATTCCTGTGTGAATGTTGCAGGAACCACTTACTATTTTTGCGTCTTAGATATAAAGACTTGACATATATTGCGGTGCAAGATCATTTAAACATTAAAAAAAACACAAATTATTCTTATAAACTATTCTATCCGGAAATGACATTATATATATATTGTTTTAAATAAATGCTTCTTTCGAAGCATTACATCTTACAACACACATTACTCTGATTGCAAGTTTCTGAATCTTATGTAACCGTTTCACGGAAGATGATGCTTCTCATAAATGGCAGCAGTAATCCAAGTGTGGTAAAATATAGCTTTTGTAAAATACTTTTCTTGTATTGATGTGTAAAAACTGTCTTATTCTCTTGAGCAAAGCAATATTACTAAGTATTTGTTTTTAAAATCTTGTCAAAGTGCTGCTTCCATGTCAGGGTTTAATCGACAAGTGTACCAAGAATCTTGTCACAGTGTACTGCGCATGCCTGCAATTCCGTTTCATGAAGATTACAGTATAAAGTATGTATCATCACAATTGATGGCCATTCTATTATTCTCACACCAATTATGAATATTATTTAAGTCATAGTTCAAGTTTGTCTCAATTTTTTGAGACTTTGGCACTGGTGGTTATGGTTGAATCATCTGCGTACAAGTCGATGTTATTATGATATGAAGTGGCATATCGTTTACGTAAATGATGAACAATAGAGACCCAAGTATGCTACTTTTTGGAACGCCAGTCAAATTATATTGCTTTGCAGAGTTTTTTTTAATCTGAACCAATTGCATGAGATTTTGCAGGTAAGATTTAAACCATCGAAGAGATGAACCATCACACCTTTAAATTGACAACTTTCCTAACAATAAACGATGATCGACCAGATTAAAAGCCTTTTTAAGATCCAAACACCACTCCATTGATATATCCATTATCAATAGCTTTTACCACATGTTGCTAAGTTTAATCAAGGCTGTTTCGCACGAATGATGCTCTCAAAATCTCGATTGAAAATTGTTCAATACCGGCTTGATATGCTTGTACAATTGAATGTGCACATGCTTTTCAATAATTTGGAGGTAATTGGTGGTATCGAAACCGGTCTTCAAATACCTAGGTCCTATTTTGAACCAGCCCTGAACAAGGGAACAACTCGGCCTATTTTCCATTGATCCGAAAATATACAAGCTTCTTTACTAAGATTTAAAAAAATACATAATTGAATATATGCTTCACAGGATGTGAGTTATTCAGGTACACTTTTTTACCGCAATGGCAACTCCAAAATGGAGTTTTTTTCATTGCTTTATTTTAAACGTCGATTCGCCATACTTGTTTTGGGTGCCAAGCTTGATGCAATCGATGAGAAATGTTCCGCAAGTGATGTTTTCAAGTTTCAGTTATTTCCTGCTAAGCCATTTGGTGGTCGAGGGTGGCGTCATCTGTTGGTTTCAACAACACGACAGGTTTTTCGGCATTATGGTTTGCTTCTGAAGCAATTTCAAGGTATACACATTTCTGCGCCGGGTGGTCCAAGCGGTGAAAGAGGCGTAGGTCAGAAGCCCTCTTGGGATAAGTTTTTTTGTGGAGTTCAGGGTTCCATTGTTTTATTTTTTGTCACAGAGATCCCTACGCAATTAAAGCAAAGCTTCGAAGAAAGACACTATTAGAAGTTGCTTCCTGTGGCCTCGATGTTGAATGTGAAGTTGACGACTCCTCAGGTGATTTGAGCTTTGGATATTAGCTTGCGTAACTGGTTTTGAACTTGCTGGCTACATCGTTGCAAGAATTGCAAAGAAGTGATCGCCGCGTTGTCCAAGGAGCCGATCTATCACTCGCGTTGCTGCTAGCCCTGGCAAAAGACATTTGTCTTTGCCATGGCTGACACTGATATTCACTATCGCTTGTCGAGGTGCTCGGTCAGGGGTGGAATTTGTTATCAACCCCACTCAATATTACTCATTTGTTGTCATTGATCTTCGTTTGCGACTTCTTTATGGTACTTGGATACCAAATCTAGTTCGTACTCTTCATCGCTATGTTTTCGTACGCTGACGTAAAACCAGGCAAGATTTGCGTCACGGTCTTGGGTCAAGCTCAACTGGTGCAAATACTCTCGAGTCCACGAGTTTGCGTTGTTTTTGTCCGCAGCGAGTCGTTAGCGTGCCATGAAATGAGGATTTGACTCTTTGTACGCTTACTTGACGTATTTGTGAGAAAAAGATGAATCGCTATTATGAAACAAAATTGTGGCCATCATATATGATTGTGAGAGTTTTTATATTGACATTAGTGAAAGCACAGAACACATTCAGGGATGATACATGGAACTAAACAAGAGGACAACGAGAGTCGATATCAGAGCGAATACTGGCAAATGAATCGTCCAGCAGGACGTCAAATAATTCCAACAAACTAGGGGGATTATAAAAATCAGAGACAACCTATCTCCATACTGATATGCACTGGCATGGCAATACCTTATATGGATCAAAAACTTATCTTTCTCAGACATTAAAAACATCAAGGATATAGACATAGTAATGAGGAAAAAAACGATAGGATGGCCTTCAACATTGTTGACATTGACGATTCTTGGGGCATGCCGTTGAGACCTGTGACACCTGTTGCAGGCATACGATAGTAGGCTTTCCTTGTCCCTGAAGGCGCGACAATAGAGGCCCACTCGCTTTTCCTTAACATTTTGTTTTGTACGTTTCTGCAAGTTCTGTTCGAATAGGTAGAAGCTTTCTCAGTCAAGGTCTAGACTCTGTATTCTTCCACCATCGGCCTAAACTTATAGAGCCCTCAAGAATTCTTTCAGACCCCCTCCGAATAAAGAAAAAAAAGCATTATTTTGGCCCAAGATATCATAATTACAGCAATTCCTAACTTGTCATCTGGCTACCCCCTTCAGAACCTTGGTCATAAACTTCAATAATTCGTTGCTCCGCTCTCCTCGTTTCAGTCACTAGTCACTATAATAATAGTAATAATAATAATAATAATAATAATAATAATAATAATAATAATAATAATTTAATTAATTAATATAAGTATTATACAGACATAGTAACGCGAATAATAATAGGTTCAATTTCCGTGAAAATTTCACCATAAGGGTATTTTGGGCTGAAAAGACCAAATATGTCATCGATTTCACTGCCTCATGTTTCCGTAGTAACCATTTTAGGGGTTGAAAATTTCATATTTTTTAATATCCAATAAAAAGTTACTTTGATTGATATGAAAATTATCTAGCGGGGGAGTTCGGGTCAGAGAACAAAAAACCAGACTTATTTTAATGTTTTGAGTTGCCATGGTAACTATTCTGGGATTGAAAATGTTACTTTTTACCTAATCCATATTAAAGAACTATTGATTGATGTAAAAATTGATAATAAGGGTTTTTCTGGTTAGCACATCAAAAATCACACTCATTTTAGCGTGAGATGTTTCTATGGCAAACATTCAAGAGTAAAATTTACCACTTTATCAAATATTCCATCTAAAATCCAGGAATCAACAGAATGTGTTATATCAAAGGGATATTTTGGGTTAGAAAGACCAAATATCCAGTGTAAAAATCCAGTAATCAACAGAAATATTATACAAAAGGGTTATTTCGGGTTAGAAAGACAAAATATAACATCCATTTTTACTGCCCTGTGTTTCAATAGTAACCTATTTGCGTTTTAAAATTTCAATTTTTTTTCCTTAGTCCATTAAAAGTAATCCCAGCTACTATGCAAATGCTCTCCTAAGTGTATTTATAACAGCATGAACTCCATGTTCATTTCTGTTTTATGTTGCTATAGTAACCATTTCGGTAACTGTAGTTGTTTTATTTAAAACCATAGACCCTCCAGAGGGTCTATGTTAAAACATAATTCACTGTTTTTTATTTATTTTATGGATTTCTAAGTTTTAACATTTGTTCTATAATAATAATAATAATAATAACGGTAATTTCTTTGCCTGCATTCTAGAAAAAAATAATAAAGATAATGTATATTGGGGCCATTTAGGTCAAAAAATTATGTTTTCCGTTAATTTTAGTGTGTTAGAATTAATTTTACATAGACCAGAAATAATTTTTCAAGCAATTTTAACTGTTTCATGCAGTCATCCAAAATAAGTGTTATATTGTATATAACTAACTTATTATGCATTTATCGAATTAAGTTTATGCCTTCAAATATATTTTATGTGCTGAAATTAATTCTACTAGTATCCGAACCCAATCCTCCTTATCACCATGTGTACCATTATATTTATCACAAGCAGTAATAGTAGCGCACACTTTTTTGTTTTATTTAAAAAATAATTCACTGGTACTTATTTATTTTATGGATTTATAATTAACGACGTATAATAATGTTCATTTTAAAATAAAATATTTTGATTTCTTTGCCTAATTCCAGGAAGAATAATGAAGGCAAAATTATTTCTGATTGTTTAATTAAAGTAAAATTATGGCCATGTAGTGGTGCATTTTTTTGTGACTTGGCGTGACCCCATAAACTCTATGATTCTGATGATTAGCTAGATCTCCCCTTTCCATGATAGCAATGGCTAAATTTGAAAATGGTCCCTGTATACCTTTAAACATTTTTTTTTAAACCCAGCAGGCCAAGACAAGGGGAAATATTACAAGTTAAATGTTTCATGTTTAATATTGCCCAGAGCTCGAAATTAACTTTTTACCCTGGTAGTCCACTTGGGCAACCATATTCTGAAGTTGGTAGCCTGGTGACACTGGCTGGTAGCCCATGCATATTTTAGATCAGGGGTATCTTTTTTCGTTAACCAAACAAGAAAGAGCTATTTTACAAGGTTCTGCCAATGAAGTGAATTTTCTAGTCTTTTGATGTGTATACTTGCACACCTTTAATGCCCGAGGAAACAGGTGTAATGGACGACAGTGGGACTCAAACGTTTTGTGACCTAAAAACAACCCGTTTCCCTCTCTCAGTTGATTGCAAATTTTAAAAGTCGCCATGACAACATTACAACAATATGGCCTTTTCAGCACTGAGACATACTGTACCAGGGCTAAAATTAGACCTTGGCCCTTCTGTTGGGAGCAGGCAGAATTTCCGTATCATTGTGATCGATACATTATCATCAAAATGCAACAAGAATGCGTTTTTATTGGCCATCGTTTCCTGTGCCTGTCATTCGAGTACGTCAGTTCAGACATGGAAACTTTGTTGCAAAGTTCCACCACACGGCCGGTCGTCTCCAGAACAAAGTCATACCATGGCACATTTCTATGCCCAGCTGGGTTTGACCGCATTTATCTAGCTCGTCGCAAAGTGACGGACGCATCTTTCAACCTTTCAGCTTGGTGAAAAACGCATTTATTGATTCGCCAAAGGCCTGTGGACTCGCATATTTTTGCACAATGCTACATGGACATAGGAAAAAATTGTTGAATACTCACTGTTTCAGTGAATCCGCCATGATCAGAATTCTCAAATCAAAAAATGTAGCCGAGCTCGAATACAAATGTCTTCTCATGAAATTATGTTATTGTTATATAAGAGTTAGCATTCCAAAGTCTGTCACCCTGATTTTTTCAAGTTTGGAGAAGGCCGACATTTCCATCTGAATGATTGAACGACGTAAAACGCAAAATTCCATCGCATATTAGCTGGCAATATGTACAGTAGAAATACTGTATACCGTCGCTCCAGGTACGTATAAGCTTATACTCCACAAAATGGCCACAGGCGGCGTGAACTTTCTGAAAGGATTTCCTAAACATCCTACTTGTTACCTTAGGGACTCACTTGTGATGTCCTGAAAAGTATTCTCTGCAGTAATTCCAGTTTCTGTCAACATGCAAAGCACGAGACGTAGTGTACAAATTACACATTCACGCGCATGTAAACTCAATTGCGCATGCTCATATTGGCAGAATACACTGGCAAACGAGTGCGCATGTGTGAAGGTATATTTGCAGCAAATACACTGGCATAGACTCTCCACAGTCGCTGTGCCTTGTTTGTGCGCCCCCGCGACTGCCACGATGGGCCTGCATTCGAAAACCTCTTTTTCAGAATTCCCGCAGCTTCAATGAACTGTTATGAGAATTCCATATAATACTTATAGCCCCTAAACTTGTACTACTACTACTACTACTACTACTACTACTACTACTACTACTACTACTAGTCGCGCCAGCGGCTTACTGACTACGCATGCGCTTATTCATAATATACTATGCGAGTAACCGGAAGTGTACCCTTCTTTCTCATTGGGCGCCGCCATGTTTTTTTTTTGAGTACTCGTAAATAAACAAATAAGAAACAAATTATTATTATATAACATGCCTTTTATAAAATATACCTCTTTTATTAGCCAGTAAATGTTATTATACACCTTGTCGCTGATACAAAGTATCGTTGATACAGATAAACGGAGAAAACTGTCGTGCATATGAACGGGGGCATACGCAAAGAATGCTGGGATTGAATTATAGAATAGCGTCCCCTGTGTCAATAATTAGATTCAAAAATTGCAAGTTTTTAGATGGAACGCTATAGTTTTCAGCTTGCAAGTGGAAGGTGGGCAGTGCGGTTACCATTGCAATGATAATTATTGCATAATACGTCCCTCGTTTAACGCCATAGGCTGTTATCATTGTAAAAATTGCTAATTTTTGTCCAAAATTTTTACACGCTACAGAAAATCTATACCTGCCCTGCGATGAGCTACAAAATCACTATCAGTTTTAAGTTAAAGGTAGAATAAGTCTGTGCATTTGTATAAAATACTATAAAAATAGTAGAAAGTGAGCAACTAGCTGAAAGTTAGTCAAGGAAACCTTAACCGCATAACATTTGCATCTCATTGTCGGCTACATGGACTGTGTGCCGCCCTGGCTGCAGGGTTTGACGTCGTGTAAGTACGTGAACTGCTTTCATCAGAGGGAAACTGGGCATAGTTGTCATATAAACGTTTATGAAGTAACAATTACAGTTTATCATGAATCAATACAAATAACATTGCCAATCTTAACCCCTGGCGCGACACCAAGGGCTGAGCCCTATATAATAATAATAATAATAATAATAATAATAATAATAATAATACATGAAATGATTTTTGGCCTCTGTTTTGTTCTAAGCGTAGCCGTCTTAATTGATTATTCATGAACCCACTACAGCAGCGACAACTATCTCACAGATATTGAAACCCGAGAGAAATATAGAACATTATCATACATGATATGCCTGCATCGCCATTCTCCTACTCTTTAGACGGTACTGATATGAATCCGTATTTCAACTAGTTAAAATACGAATTACATTTTCACTGTAAGCGGACTACTTACAGCTGCGCGTACGCGTGACCTTTGGTGGTAAGTTCATACACATGAAAAACAGCCGAGCGAATAAGACTTTGGACACTCCAAAACGTAATTGCGATTATGGTAAAGATTTTGTTGTTGGCAGTCAGCTCATGGACATTGCACTTAGGTATATGTATAGTCGTACCGAAAACATACATACGAACGCATTGAAATTCGTATGTTTCGCCGACACCTGTCATGATCGTTCCTGGCTTGTCCCATACGGTGCAGTTTCATGTCGTCTACGATGCTGAAGATTATGATCCCGGTAGGGCAGTGCATTATGATAGAAGCGCTATACGACAAGTTTTTTTTGTCGACGAGTTTAAGTATCTAGGTAGCGAATTACATCGTTTGCAGCCATAAATGGGCCACAAAAATCCAACCATACTGAAAATACTCACTACAGACAAGGTGAACATATTGTATTTCCGATTTGTACCTGTCTACGAGATAAACAGGGCATGATCGTGTCCGGTGCGGGTTTCGGATACAACGTAAGATACTACAAAAGGTAAAACGTTCGTTTAGGTTGTTAAAAGAAGTTAAGTTCTAATTAGGCAAGCCAGTAACAAAAATATTCGATCAGACGTTGTAAATACCTTTAAAATGTTTTATTTGTACAGCAACAAAATTATGAACGAGTTACGAAGCTACAGCTTATAAAATACAGAGTGTACTCACTTCACGTTTTCCCTAATCCGCTCACAAAACCCTTTCTAAGATTGTAAATTCGGCATAATTGACGTCTGAGGACATGTATAATTTTCGAGATAAAGTGACTGGTACGGGTATTATATTCACCATGCATTCATTGGTGTCGCAGAGCTGCTTGCTCTCAGCTGTTCATACTCGATCGACTTTGAAATCGAACACTGGCGCGGCGTGAGTATTTTGAGCCCATTTTGGCGGGCCTCATTTCTTTCGCGAAGAGATGAGGCTATGTTTCAAAACACGAAAGCACACTCATTTTACACACTGTGGCCTATGCTTTTACATCCAGTGCCATTTAACACTCAAAATAAATCCTCTTCAAATTGTAAAAACCCGTGTCTATATCTTAATATTTAAATTGTTCGGCTTTTAAAGTGTACCATTAACCCTTCCTTGAAGTGGAATGGCCCAACAGCGGAATAATTTCAAGAAGTTGTCATCACTCCTTAACAACCAACTTTTTATGACTGCAGCGGGTAGCAAGCAAGGTCGGCTTCAGTTCATTTTGTCACTAATTTTGGAACCTCCGTATGAAAACAGTCTTAACCAAAGTATGCATGTATAATAAAGGGGTTATTACACGAAGTTTGGGCGATACCGCGTCGCATTCTCGTGATGCGTCTTCATTTTAACTCGTTGCTGCGCAATTCGTCAAAGTACGCACACATCACTAGCGGTATCACCCAAATTTCGTGTAATAGCCCCTAACTATTGCCACCGTTCCACACTAGCATAATCCTAAAGATTCTCCAAATACATAGTACACATATACATGAAAACATATGAAAGTATTTTACTTATACATGAAAGAAATTACGAAAATTCTACCCAACTTATACTGCCACAGGCAAGTGGTTATGTCTTAATCAGGTACAGTACCACTGCTAATTAAGCCCTAACACCAAATTGTACAAGAAAGTTAGGGCGAAACTTTAAAATAGAAAACGATACCTTTTTGATTACGATGGAAATCGAACGACTGTATCTTTTTTTGCATTACTTGCAAAAAATGAAAACATTTTAACCGGCGATTTTTTTTGGTATTGCAAGTGTAGATGACTGATACGAAAAATTCCTATTGTAAACAATGGTTTTTACATAGGTCGTCGGTACCTTTGGGATCGCTAGCTTCATGTTTTTAGAGTTTTGTTCATAAATAAAAAAAATCACATTTAAGATTTTGAGATGCCGTACTACAATCGTACCGTCTTCGATATTTTAATATGCTTCAATTCTTGTGATTTTACATTTGTACCGCAATCTGTGGTTCGACAAAAAAAACACTTTGCTTGCGCTCCTCTACCGGCTGAAAATTATTGCCGCTATCGTGTTAATCACATGCTTCAACATATTTATTTCATCAGATGCGAATGTAAAAATCTAAATTCGTAATCTTTAGATGCCGTTCCTCGCGCTCCATAGAAAGATTGTGGCATCTGCCAGTTGAGGCTTAAACTTTTTATCGCTATCGTGCCGATCGCTTCTTTAATATATTTACTTTATAAGCTTTGAAGGTAAAAATCTTAATCTGTAATTTTGAGATACTGTACAATAAGGTTATTTTCGATGTTTTGATGTCGTGTTTTACTTAATTTACATTTAGCTGTCGTGATTCGGCGACGTATTACTCACATACAAAACGATGGTATTTTGCCGGGTGTAAATTCTCGGTAGCTAAAATATGGTTGACATATGTAAAAACAAGTTCAAAAGTCGGAATCGGGCAATCACATGCCACCTAGATTTCAAAGTGCAGTATCAGTTGGAACATGGCTTTTCTTCTTTACAAATTTTCTTTTTCTTGGTCGGGCTTCAACTCAAAAAATAAACTAAAATTTAAACCTCAATATCTGTATTGTGGAAAAACATGGATTTACTATTCGTTTAAGAAAGATTTTCTTAATTAAAATAATACATATGCAACGTAGACCAATAATTGATATGATTGCAACTAATTTTGAATAATTGGATGGTGAAGTTAATTAGTTTAAATCTGCAAATGTAAGCCCATCTGCTTTTATTTTTTAGTTAAAGTGTATTAGCAATTGGTAATATTGCTATAGGGCACCTAACACTTTTGAGAAATTTGAAACATATTAAGATCCATTTCTCCTAAATTAGTGCCAATTGTGTTGATTGTAGTCTTATCCAAGTTGTAACTTAATTCCAAGTGAGTTCAAATTGTTGTTATTGATTAAAATATATAAGTGTATAATATGATATCCTATCAATCGGCTAATTCGTCGGCTCATATCAAGTATTGACGGTTTGGCTTCGTTTTCAATTTATATACATTTACTTAAGTTTCACCAAAGCAATAGCTTTATTATCAAATATCTCAATGTTGACAATGAATTTCAATTCTGATGGTGACGCCTGGTTTTGTTCCAGCAATGAAATGTAATTTAAAACTCTCTCTTTCTTGTAAAATAAGTCGATTATCGCAGTAACGCCAGTTCACGTTGACTCACAATTCGAAGTGCTCCACTTAATTTGCACAGCATATACGATAGCATTAAACAAAGCTGCGTTTCACCAGAGGCCTTTATTAAACATGTCGATGACGCTTTTCCATGCTTAAATGTCAGTAATGCTTAAGATAACATGTTAACGTTACCTACTTAAACATCCAAAAGCGCCGAGTATGGTCGCAAAACGATGCATCATGATATTTCCCATTAACAAGGCAGTGAAATGCTTCTGACGGTCGATCTTACCAATATGACCTATATAAGTATGTTCGATATATTTTAAAGTAGTGCGCCCTCTTTCACCAGTGATACGTTAACTTTTGACATTCCCTTTTGAATAAATAAATGCCCATATAAAGCTATCAACTGAAATTTAAATTCCTTTGACTGCTGAGAGGTCAATAGGAAAGATATTGTTTTAGAAAATCTGCAATATGATTTTTTATATTTAATATAAATTCCATCTTACATTTCGAGAAGCTGGTCTCAGAATATTGTAATTGTCGTTATTTTTATTAATCAGAAATTCCATGAATATGTACGAAAGACTGTCAAAACGTTGTTGTTGTTTTTTAATCTATTCCGTCTATTTTATAGAGCATACAACTTGCTCAAAAGGAAATCAGTATTGTATCGTATTTTTGAGTGTTCCTTTCTCAATGTTACCTCATAAACACGTATTACAAAGCTACATATTTGACATGTAATCGACTGGTTACATCAGAGATAAAGAAGAACTTGATTTTCTTTTGCTACAGTAGTCTTAGAGCGAACTTAAGGGAAAATAGTTGCCAATGAGTTATTTGAGGTATTTGACTTGCGCGACTGCTACTTTAAGTTTGAGGGCGCAACACAATGCAAAACTATTTTAGTTTTCCTAAAACACATTCATTTGTCTCCCTCGACTTTAGGCGTCTTCACGGAGTTTCTCTGCAGTCTTCATAGGGCTGTTTTTGTAGAAATCTACCTGTGTTATCAACCAGATAAAGTAAGTACAATTAAGAGTTATTTCTAATAGCTGATCTAAAAACTTTGGTGGTGTATAAAAGCCGTTAAACAAAGAATTAAGATAATCATAAATATTATGCGCCGTATTTTGGACATATAACACCACCAGTAATAGCAGACGTATCCAAATGGGTTTTCACTGTTTTCGAATCTTTTTTTCGAGTTCGGAAAATTTTAATACTTTCCGAAATTCATGTATATAGTTATTATGTTTACTTTTTGGGCACTTATTTTCAAAATAGCCAATTTCTCCATGTGATTAGCTCCTACGGAAATTACGCATGTTTGCTCCTGTTCATGGAGTTATAATTTATTTATGAATTTGGAAAGCCTACGTGATGTAGTCTCATTTACAGGTTCCAAAAATAAACTCAAAACTCGACACTTAAATTAAAGACAGATTCAGTCACAAAACAAGTCAAATAGAAAATGGAAGGTCTATACAAACGTTGAACATACAGAAAAAACACTAGAAAATAAAATTAATTACGTAAACAACCGAAAATTCGATGTCTTATGTCAACTTTCACTGGACAAAACGCTTGATATGCGTTCAGTATATTGACGTATATTGACGTATATTGAACACAATACCCATTGCTCACGTAGCGTTTTTTGTATATGGACCATCCCAATAAGTTGATATGCGTAGCGTATATCTATGCATATCAAGAGTATATGTAATGCACATCTCTGCACACCAAGTGTACACCGTAGTTTTGCATTTTATCAGTATACGTACGTGTATACTGATTGTATTTGACACATGTACAGAATCAGTATATGTGTACATATTGTTGTATCTCAAGCATTTTGCCCAGTGTTTAAACTGAGCGTGATTTCTGAAGATCACTGTTTGGATGCGAAAGTTACAATTCGTTAAAACTATTCATGAACCTGTTGATAGGTCAGTATTTAGAAATGTTAATACGGCTACGAGGTGTTCTAAAGGTTGTACAGTTGCGTAGATATTTGCTTGGAACATTAAAACAAAGCTTTAAAAGGACATTCGGCAAAATAGAAATACCAGTTGCACATTTATGTAAAAACATCATGTTCAGACAAAAACGTCATGTTGTAACGTCATCACTCATTAAACAGAAAAAAGGACTTCATATTTTTCTGTAAGGTATAAAATATGGGTTATAAAACACTGATAGTTTACAAACTTTCTTTGGACACTTTCTAAAATTGACTTTTGGCAGTGTTAACATGGAATTCCACACAACAGAATATTATTCGAGCCCACTACTAACAAGAGACTGATATAGAATTCTTTATGCCCGAACTTGATTAAATTCTCGGAATTGCGTTTCAATAAGGCAAAAAATTCTATAAGCATTATTAACAATGTAGGATATGTAACTTGACATGCTTAGGTTTGATTCTAAAATAACTCCCAAATCTTTGACCTGGTTTACCCTTTTAAGGAAAGATTCTGCAATACAATATTCAAAATCAATAGCAGATTTATTGTTGGTAAAATAAATTGCCAAACATTCGGGACATCCAAATCAAGTTTCCACACTTCGCCAAACACCCATTCTGTTAATATCATTTCGAAGTTATAAAAAAATCAGATAAATTGTGTATGGGTTTAACAATTTTAGCGTCATCTGCATATAACAGACATTTAGAATTAGCGCAACTACTTGGTAAATTATTTATGTCATAAGTAAACGATAGAGGACCAAGTAGTGACACTCTGGGTACACAGGACGACAAGTCCAAAATGCAGAAAACTGATTGCCAACCACAATTCTCTGCTTAAAGTCATTTAAATATGATTTAATAAATTGAAGTAATTGACCTGAAAATCCATGTCGCTCAATTTTGTATACAATAAGTCTATGTTTAACTGACTCCAAAGCTTTAAAAGAGTCAGTATAAATACTGTCGACTTATATTTTCTTGTCAAAGGAATCAGCCAAGTAATCTACATAACATACAATATTACTTTGGGTTGATATGTGATTTATAATACCATGTTGTGAATTAGAAATATACTGTTTAATATGATTGAATATATCATCAAAAATAGCCTTTTCAAAACACTTACCGAGAATTTAAAAAGTGAGACAGGTCTATAATTGGCAACATCACACTTGGTATCACCTTTACACATTTGAACAACGTTTTTTTGTAATCTCTCGGCAAATTCAGTAATCTATATGTTCTCTTACTTGCTGCACTATTTTTCTTCTTCTTATTTTTTTTATATTTTGCTATGTTGTGGAACAGTCGCCATGTTGACTACGTTTTGTAGATCAATGTAATTCTGAGTATTTGGTTAAATTTGATTAGTGCAAACGTCAACTATTTTTGAACTCTTCACTTACGTAACTATTTCTTATAAATGGCAGTGTTTAATTATTATTGTATTCAGTTGACATGCAGATGATATAATAATAATTGATATAAGTATTATATAGAAATAATAACGCAAATAATAATAGGTTCAATTTCCATGAAAATTTCACCGTAAGGGTATTTTGGGTCGAAAAGACCAAATATGATATCGATTTTACTGCCCCATGTTACCATGGTAACCATTTTAGGGGTTGAACATTTCAGTTTTTCTAATATCCCATGAAAAGTTACTTTGATTGATACGAAAGTTAACTGGTGGGGGAATTTGGGTCAGAGACGCAAAAACTAGACTTATTTTAATGTTTCGAGTTGCCATTGTAACTATTTTGGGATTGAAAATGTTACTTTTTCCCTAAATCCTATTAAACAACTATTGATTGACGTAAAAAAAATGATAACAAGGGTTTTTCTGGTTAGCACACCAAAAATCACACTCATTTCAATGTGAGATGTTTACATGGCAATCATTCAGGAGTAAAAATTACCAGTTTTTCAAAGATTCTACCTAAAATCCAGTAATCAACAGAATGTGTTATATCAAGGGGGTATTTTGGGTTAGAAAGACCAAATATCCAGTGTAAAGATCGAGTAATCAACAGAAATATTATACCAAAGGGATATTTTGGGGTAGACAGACAAAATATGATATCAATTTTTACTGTCCTGTGTTTCCATAGTAACCTATTTGCATTTTAAAATTTCAATTTTTTTCAAAATTCCATTAAAATTAATCTCAGTTACTATGCAAATGTTCTCCTAAGTGTATTTATCACAGCATGAACTCCATGTTCATTTTTGTTTTATGTTGCCAAGGTAACCATTTTCATAATCGCAGTTTTTTTTTTATTTAAAACCATAGACCCTTGAGAGGATCTATGTGAAAACATAATTTACCGGTTTTATTTATTTTATGGCTTTCTAAGTAACAACTTTTAACATTTGTTCGATAATAATAATAATTGTAATTTCTATTCCTTCATTCTAGGAAGAATAATAACAATAATAATATTTACGTCCCTGACACGGCTTTTGCGGCTCGAGGTCGTACGGCGGAAGGGCCCGAGCGTGCGAGGGCCCGTACGCCATACGACCAAGGGCCGCAAAAGCCGTATAAGGGCCGTAAAGGTTTCATCATATACCTTATTGAATGATAAATATGTAGTTTACGTACTATTCAACATTGTTTAGGAGATAAAATGCGTGCGATATCAAAAATTCATAGCCATTTGCGTCAGTTTTTCATAAATACGATGGCCGTTTCCCGTCGCGGATTGACATACATAATGACGTCATTTGTTTACCTGCAGAATTCTAGAACTCGCAAAGCAACGAGCGTACATGGTACGTGACCAACAGAGATCCGGGTTGAAATCGAGGAGTAAGAAGGACAAAAGCGTGATGTCAGTTTCTTTTAATTTATACTGATCAGGCACGCTATAAATATACACAGGATTTCACTAGAATTTAGAAATAAAGGCCGATGTTACCGGCGCGGCTCAACTTACGCCACGCGCAACTACGATCTGAGCGAGCAGACGTTTTCCAAATCTCGAGCTGGCTTTGTGTACGAATGGAACATTTGTCGATAGCAACGCGCGTAGTAACCAAAATCGAGTTCAGAAATGCACGCTATTGCCCGTATTTTGGCACCGGGCCGGGGCGTTATACGTAAAAAAAAATGCACGGATCTCAGGGCGCTTTCTCCCATAGCTTTACACAGACACGTGAATGTAGGTATATGATAATGTATATTGGGGCCATTCTGGTCAAAATTGTTTTCCATTAATTTTAGTATGTTGAATTAATTTTATATAGACCAGAAATAATTTTTCAAGCATTTTTAAATTTTTTTCATGCAGTCATCCCGAATAAGTGAGATATAGTATAGTACTAACTTATTATGCATTCATCGAATTAAGCCTTCAAATTAATTTTATGAGCTAAAATTAATTCTACTAGTATCCAAACCCAATTTCCCTTATCACCCAATGTACCATTAATTATCACACGCAGGAACAGAAGCGCACAGTTTTTTGTTCTATTTAAAACATAATTCACTGGTACTTATTTATTTTATGGATTTATAATTAATGACATAAATGTTCATTTTATAATGATTTATTTTTATTTTTTTGCCTCATTCCAGGAAGAATAATGAAGACAAATTATTTCTGATTGTTTAACTAAAGTAAAATTATGGCCATGTATGGTACATTACTTTTTGTGTGACCTGGCGTGACCCCATAAGCTCTATGATTTGCTAGATCTCCCCTTTCCATGACAATGTCTAAATTTGAACATGGTCCCTGTTTACCTTTAAACAGTTTTTTGAAACCCAGCAGGCCAAGACAAGGAGGAAATATTACAAGTTAAATGTTTTATGTTTAATACTGCCCAGGGCTCGAAATTAACTTTTTCCCCTGGTAGTCCACTTGGGATACCATTTTCTGAAGTTGGTAGCCCGGTGGCTGGTAGTCTATGCATATTTTTTATCAGGGGTATCTTTTTTTCGTAAACCAGACAAGAGAGGGCTATTTTACAAGATTCTGCCCTTGAAGTGGATTTTCTAGTCTTTTGATGTGTATACTTGCACACCATTAATGCCCAAGGAAACAGGTGTTATGGTAGCTGTGATATCACAGCGGTACTTGTGGCGTACCGGTATATCGATCGCGCTCGGGTCATTGGGGTCACCGCCACAGTCGCTGCGAGCCAACGCATAGGCTTCGTTTGCAGTTTACTACGAGACCGATCAGTGTCGTAGATTTAGCTTGCAAAATAATGAACTATATTAGCCTTTGAATAAATAAACTTGTATCATCTTTATCATTGACTATCTGAGACTCATTCTGTACGCCTGCTAACATGGACATAGGAAAAGTTGTTGAATACTCACTGTTTCAGTGAATCTGACATGATGAGAGTTCTCAAATCTAAAACTGTTGCTTGAATACAAATGTCTTCTCATTAAATCACATCATTGTTATACAAAAGTTAGCATTCCAAAGTCTGTCACCCTAATTTTTCAAAGTTTGGAGAAGGGCGGCATTTCCATCTGAACGATTGAACGACGTACGTGAAACGCAAATTCCCATTGCATACAATCCGGCAATATGTACATTAGAAATACTGTATACGCTCCAGGTATGCATAAACTTACTCCACAAAATGGCCGCAGGCAGTGTGAACTTTCTGAATGGATTTCCTAAACGTCCTACTTGTTACCTTAGAGACTCATATGTGATGTCCTGAAAGCTATTCTCTGCAGTAATTCCAGTTTCTGTCAACATGCAAAGCTCAACGACATGATTATAGCACGAGACGTAGTGTACAGACGACACATTCACGCGCAAATAGACTCAATTGCGCATGCGCATATTCGCAGACTACACTGGCAAACGAGTGCGCATGCGTGAGGTAATATTTGCAGGACAGATTTCGCGGAAAACTCATGCTTTTGCTCTATTTCCATCCCAAAATTTCCTCGATTGCTTACAGTAAATGAACATGAATAAAATAAAACTCAACAACGTCAGCACAGGGAGAGGGTTTATGGTTTTTGCCACAACTACAAATGCCATGCTGAAGATACGTTTAACATTCCACTGGCATAGACTCTCAAAAGTCGCTGTGCCTTGTTTGCAGGCGCCAACGACTGCCACGACGGGCCTGCATTCGAAGGCTACGCTGTGCAGCTAGTGCAGCAGCTGTGAGCACGTGCTGCCAGACAGCGACTGTCGGTTTTTGCAAGAATATTAATATTCATAAGGGTAGTGATGTCAAAAGAAACACCTAACATCTAACTTTGCGTAGAGAATATACGTACGACAATTAGAAGTCACCCCTATTGACAAAATTAAAATAAACAACACCTTTTTTCAGATTCCCACAGCTTCAATGAAGTGTTATTAGATTTCTATATAATACTTATAGCCCCTAAACTTGTAATAGTTAATATAAGTATTATATAAAAATAATAACCCGAATAATAATAGGTTCAATTTCCGTGAAATTTTCACCATAAGGGTATTTTTGGTCGAAAAGACCAAATATGATATCGATTTCACTGCCTCATGTTTCCATGGTAACCATTTTAGGGGTTGAAAATATCAATTTTTCTAATATCCCATGAAAAGTTACTTTGATTGATATGAAAATTATCTAGTGGGGGAATTCGGGTCAGAGAACACACAAACCAGACTTATTTTAATGTTTCAAGTTGCAATGGTAACTATTTTGGCATTGGAAATGTTCCCTTTTCCCTTATTTCAATTAAAAATGTACTCGGACATCAATCCCGGTATTTTGGGAATAACCTCATTATTATACACCTTTTTAAATCCAATTTTACTTTGAAAAAATCAAAATTAAAGCTTTTTTGGGGGGTGACCGTCCAGCACTGCACTGAGCGATCGCGAGCAAACTGAGAACGTGTTAAGCGCGTCCGCTAAGTGCACAGAACGAAATTTCAAACCCGCGCAGCGCAGTGTACGTGTGAGAAATTGTAGGCCGGCAGCATTATTTCACCCGAATTCACAGGCTTTTGATTCACCACTACTAACGTTGTGAAGTACCCAATGTTTAGAAGTATTTCCCCGTATTGACGTAATGGTGTTTTGAGGTCAAAGGTCAAATAGTGTCCAATAACAGCAAAAGTTATTGTACTCTGCGGCAAAGTTATTGGACTCTGCGTCCTCTGATACCGAAATTTACTGTACGAAGAAAACTCAAAAGATTGCAGACGTAGGTGTATAATAATAAAGATAATGTATATTAGGGCCATTCTGGTCAAAATTATGTTTTCCGTTAATTTCAGTGTGTTACAATTCAATTTTATATAGACCAGAAATCATTTTTCAAGCATTTTTAATTTTGTTTCATGCAGTCATCTCAAATAAGTGCTATGTAGTATATTATTAACTTTGCATTCATCGAATTAAGTTTATGTCTTCAAATTAATTTTATGTGATAAAATTAATTCTACTAGTATCTCAAATTAATTTTGTGAACCCAATTCCCCTTAGCACCCAAGATTCACTGGTACTTATTTATTTTATTGATTGACAATTAATGATTTCTTTGTATCATTCCAGGAAGAATAATGAAGACAAATTATTTCTGATTGTTTAACTATAGTAAAATTATGACCATATAGTGGTGCATTATTTTATTGTTGTTACGTGCAGAGAAAACGAACAAAAGGGTGAACTCAGCAGTTAACGTTTAAACAAAATTTATTACGAAAATAAAACTAATTGCTAAGTCAGGGATAGAGTACAAGCTTTAAAAGTGTACAGACTACTTATCTCAGCTGGGACGGCAAAGCTCCAGTATCAGAGTTGTAACAGTCAGTCAGATAAATGAACAGTCCTTCGGCTTGCAGGCTTGCAGTTGCACAAAGTCCACAGTATAAATCCAGCGTTGACAGTGAAGGTCTTGAAAAGTCTTGAGAATGACTACTGCTGGAGTTTAGTAACACACAAGAGACACGATCCCAAAAGTTTGACTGCGAGCCTGCTGTCCTAGTATTTATACTTGTGTGCTTACATAAGCATATAAGAACAATCTAGAACTTTTATTGACATGCTAATTACTGTTCTAAAATTATCTCTCTTACACAACTAATTAAATTTCCAGAACATTCCAAACATGACTAATTGAATTCAAGGTTGTGAGGTCATTAAGGGCAGTGACCTTGAGAATGTTCCAGACTAATTGAACTCAGGTCATGATGAGTGTGGGGGAAATGACCTACATAACACACCCCCTCTTCAAAAAAGAAAATTTTTCAAAGAAAAATCTTTCTTTTACAAATGTAATCTTAAAAGTATGAACAACAATAAGTTCTAAATACGAGAGAGACAGTCTGCAATTAAATTGTCTCTGCCTTTGATATATCTAATGTCAAGATTAATCTCCTGTAACA
>LD343344.1:162623-180847 GCA_001465055.1 Ptychodera flava
ATATATTGTCCTCAAAATTACTCTATCACGGCCCAAGTACTCATTGCCTTCAGCAATACTGCCTTGTTATTATTATTATTATTATTATTATTATTATTATTATAATTGAACGATGTGAAACGCAAAATTCCATCGCATATTATCGGGCAATATATGTACAGGAGAAATACTGTATACCCTCGCTTCAGGTACGTATAAGCTTATACTCCACAAAATGGCCACAGGTGGCGTGAACTTTCTGAAAGGATTTCCTAAACGTCCTACTTGTTACCTTAGGGACTCATTTGTGATGTCCTGAAAAGTATAGCAAAAGACGTAGTGTACAGACCACATATAAACATTCACGCAAAGGTAAACTCAATTGCGCATGCTCATATTGGCAGACTACACTGGCAAACGAGTGCGCATGCGTGAAGGTATATTTGCAGAAAATACACTGCACTGGCATAGATTCTCCACAGTCGCTGTGCCTTGTTTTGTGCGCGCCCACTACTGCCATGATGGGCCTGCATTCGAACACTTCTTTTTCAGAATTCCCAAAGCTTCAATGAACTGCTATTAGATTTCTATATAATACTTATAGCCCCTAAACTTGTAAAAATTAATATAAGTATTACATAGAAATAATAACGCGAATAATAATAGGTTCAATTTCCATGAAAATTTCACCATAAGGGTATTTTGGGTCAAAAAGACCAAATATTATATCGATTTCACTGCCCCATGTTACCATGGTAACCATTTAAGGGGTTGAAAATTTCAGTTTCACTATTATCCCATGAAAAGTTACTTTGATTGATATGAAAATTACCTTGGGGGAGTTCGGGTCAGAGAACACAAAAACCAGACTTATTTTAATGTTTTGAGTTGCCATTGTAACAATTTTGGGATTGAAAATGTTACTTTTCCCCAATTCCTATTAAAGAACTATTGATTGATGTAAAAAAAAATTGTGATAAGGGTTTTTCTTTTTAGCATACCAAAAAAAATCACACTCATTTGAATGTGAGATGTTTCCATGGTAACCATTCAGGAGTAAAAATTACCAGTTATTTCAAAGATTCCACCTAAAATTCAGTAACCAACATAATATCGTAGATCAAAGGGATATTTTGGGTAAGAAAGACCAAATACCCAGTCTAAAAATCCAGTAATCAACAGAAATATTATACCAAACGGTTATTTGTGGGCAAGAAAGACAAAATATTATATCCATTTTTACTACCCTGTGTTTCCATAGTAACCTATTTGCGTTTTAAAATTTCAAAGTTTTTCGAAATTCCATGAAAAGTAATCCCAGTTACTATGCAAATGCTGTCCTAAGTGTATTTATCACAGCATGAACTCAATGTTCATTTTTGTTTCATGTTTCCATGGTAACAATTTAGGTAACTACAGTTTTTGTATTTAAAACCATGCATATTTTAGATCAGGGGTATCTTTTTTCGTTAACCAGACAAGAAAGGCTATTTTACGAGATTCTGCCCTTGAAGTGAATTTTCTAGTATTTTGATGTGTATACTTGCACACCTTTAATACCCAAGAAAACAGGTATAGGCCTAATGGACGACAGTGGGACTCAAAAGTTTTGTGACCTATTAATAACCCGTTTCACTCTTAGAGTTGTATGCAAAATTTAAAAGTCGCCATGACAAGCTGACAACAACATGGCCTTTTCAGCACTGAGACATACTGTAGCAGGGCTAAAAATTGGCCATGGCCCTTCTGCCAGGAGGAGGCATAATTTCTGTGTCATTGTGATTGATACATTAATATTATTTAGGGCTCAGCCCATGGTGTCGCGCCAGGGGTTATTAAAGATTGGCAATGTTATTTGTATTGATTCATGATAAACTGTAATTGTTACTTCATAAACGTTTATATGACAACTATGCCCAGTTTCCCTCTGATGAAAGCGGTTCACGTACGTACACGACGTCAAACCCTGCAGCAGGGCAGGTATAGATTTTCTGTAGCGTGTAAAAATTTTGGACAAAAATTGGCAATTTATTCAATGATAACAGCCTATTGCGATAAACAAGGGACGTATTATGCAATCATTATCATTGCAATGGTAACCGCACTGCCCAACTTACACTTGCAAGCTGAAAACTATAGCGTTCCGTCTATAAACTGGCAATTTTTGAATCTAATTATTGACACAGGGGGCGCTCTTCTATAATTTAATCCCAGCATTCTTTGCGTATGCCCCCGTTCATATGCACGACAGTTTTCTCCCTTTATCTATATTAACGATATTTTGTATCAGCGACAAGGTGCATAATAACATTTACTTGCTAATAAAAGAGGTATATTTTATAAAAGGCATGTTATATAATAGTAATTTGTTTCGTTTTTGTTTACTTACGAGTACTCAAAAAAAACATGGCGGCGCCCATGAAAGAAGGGTACACTTCCGGTTACTCGCATAGTATATTATGAATAAGCGCATGTCAGTAAGCCGCTGGCGCGACTATTATCAAAATGCAACGAGAATGCGTTTTTATTGGCAATCGTTTCCTGTGCCTGTCATTCAAGTACTTCAGTTCAGATATTGAAACTTTGTTGCAAAGTTCCACCGCACGGCCAGTCGTCTTCGTAATTTCAAGAACAAAGTCACACTATGTGCCCAGCCGGGTTTGACTGCATTTACCTACCTCTTCCCAAAGTGACGGATGGATCTTTCAACCTTTCAGCTTGGTGAAAAATGCGTTTATTGATTTGCCAAAGGCCTGTGGATTCGCTTATTTTTGCGCAAGTGCTACATGGACATAGCAAAAAGTTCGATTCACCCTAGCCCTCTAGATTGTTGAATACAACCACGGTCCATGATGAGAGTTCTCGAATCAAGTACTGTAGCCGTGCTCGAATACAAATGTTTTCTCATTAAAATACGTCATTCTTGATATACAAGAGTAAGCATTCCAAATCTGTCGCCCTGTTTTTGGTTTGGAGAAGGGCGGCATTTCCATCTGAATGATTGAACGACGTGAAACGCAAAATTCCATCGCATATTATCCGACAATATGTACACTGTACAGTATAAAATTGAATACTGTATACGCTCCAGGTACGTATAACTATAAGCTTATACTTCACAAAAAGGCCACAGGCGGCGCGAACTTTATGAGAGGATTTCCTAAACGCCCCACTTGTTACCTTAGAGACTCACATGTGATGTCCTGAAAAGTATTCTCTGCAGTAATTCTAGTTTCCGTTAACATGCAAAGATTATAGCACGAGATGAAGTGTACAGACTACACATTCACGCGCACGATCACTCAATTGCGCATTTTCATATTAGCAGACTACACTGGCAAAAGAGCCCATACGTAAAGTTATATTTGTAGCACAGATCTCGCGGAAACTCATGCCTTTGCTCTAATTCCATCCCAAGACTTCCTTGATTGCTTACATTTAATGCACATGAACAAAATAAAACCAACAACGTCAGCATAGGGAGAAGATACGTTTACAAGGCCAATTACACTGGCATAGACTCTCCAGAGTCGCTGTACCTTGTTTTGTTCACGCCCACGACTGCCACGATTGGCCTGCATTCGAAGGCTACGCTATGCAGCTCAGCAGCTGTGAGCACGCATTGTCAGACACACAGTGACTGTCAGTTTTGCAAGTATATGAATATTCATACGGGTAGTGATGTCAAAAGGAACACCTCATGGGCGCAGAGAATATACGTATGACAATTAGAAGTCACCCCTATTGAAAAAATTAAAATGAACAACACCTCTTTTTCAGAATTCCCACAGCTTCAATGAACTGTTATGTGATTTCTATATAATACTTATAGCCCCTAAACTTGTAATAATAATAATAATCAAAATTTCAATTTTTATCAAATTCCATTAAAAATGGCTTAGAATGCAACAAAACTTTTGAAAAATATTTTGATAGGTTATAGTAAACTAAAGTGATCTCACACTCATGCAGCCTGTTTTCATGGTAACCATTTTCGGGTTCAAGATATCAGTCATAATCAAATAACATTGAAAAAGGCTTAGAATGCAACAAAGCTTTCAAAAACCTTTTTTGATTGTTGTAATACACAAATAATCTTTATACACAAGCAGCCTTTCCTATGTCAAGCATTTTGATTTCAAATGATCAGTTTTAGTCCAATGCCACAGAGAATTGCTTAAAATGCCACAAAACCTTTAGTTGATAGGTTGTTATAAAAAGCGATCTATATACTTATGCAACCTGTTCCTATGACATTAATTTTTGTGACAAGATAGATGAATTCTTCAAAAAACCCACCTAAACAGGTTTGATCACTCTTAAAATTTAACAATGGGACGATCTCGAGTTAAAGCAACATCAGTTGAACTCCCATAGCAAGTTTGACAAAATTTGATAAAGGTTTTCCTGACATATCAACCTTTTTACGAAAATCCATTAAATATGCAAATCAGCAATTATTAAAGATAGGTTAGAGTAAAAAGTAAGCTCAGCAGATGACGTACAAGATGACACATTTAACAAAAACACATACGAGTGGGCAAGACTGTGACTTTACGGTACCCTTCAAAACATGACAGCAACAACCATTCAATCCCAGTGTTTTGTCAGTTAAAAGTCTATCTCATACTTTTGACATGTCTCTGTAGCAAATAAAAAAGTTTTCATACAAATCATTGTCTTTTGTAATATGTATAGTAGTAGGTAAAAGTTTGGTACAATTTGAAATCAGTAGTGACAGTAATTTGCAATATAAAATTGCTACTACTTTTATAATTTACTTTTTAAATATTTTATTTATAAGACGTTGATAAGACGTATTTGGAAGATTGTCTATGCCTCTTTGTCTTACTTATACAGCAAGCATTCCTAACAATCTATTAGGCCTTGGGCTAGAAGGGGGCGTCTACGTGCACCTCCCCCCAACCGCATAGGATAACAAACCTGTATTTTTTAGAAGCCTTGGGATCCCTAGAATAAGAAATAGGATTTTAACAGACAAAATACAGGGACTCAATAGCTGTTACGGTCATATTTTGAAGGGTACCGCAAAATAACGATTTTGTGACCCACCTGGATTTTTGTCAAACCTGTCTTCATGTACGTCATCTGCTGAGCTTACTGTTTAACATGACCTGGCTTATGGGGTATCATTAGAATAGTGATTTATTGTTCTTGAAAGTGGTATATAGCAATATCTTCTATAGTTTTCATGAAATAAGGCCATAATTTACCCAATACCCCAAAGTTTATGTCGCAAATTACTGTCAAAACTAATGTCAATTCTACCAATTATTTACCCAGACATAATACAAAGGGCAATGCTGTGTATTAACTTTGTGTTATTTGCTACAGGTACATGTTAGAAACCTGAAATAAACTTTTGACAGAAAAAAAATATTTGGATTCTATAGCTGTAACAGTCATATTTTGAAGGGTCCCGCAAAATCACAGTATTACTGAATCACATTCGTTTTTGTTAACCTGTCTCCTTGTACATGTAAGTCTTCTGCTGAGCTTATTTTGAACATAATGAGGCATATGCGGTATAATTTGAGAGTTAATTTACTTTTTATCGCAATGATATATTGCAATATGCAATATCATCTATAGTTTTCATGAAATGAGACCAAAACTTACCCTGTACCCCACAGTTTTATGTCGCAAGTTACAGTCGAAACTAATGTCAAATTCTACCAATTATTTTCTTTGACACTTTACAAAAGGCAATGCATTGTATAAAATATATTTTTTTTGGTACATACAGAGCAAATGATCAAAAATAAAATAAACACAACAAAGATAATGAAAACGCAGAAAAATAAATTAATGTGACCAAAAATAACACATGCCACAATACAGACAAATTAAAACTTAGCGCTGATGCAATCAATGTCAGACTCTTAAAAACTTGATCAACACACAAACTCACAAAAATTGAAAATTACATGCTTAGCAAAGACTTAAAATTAATTCAAACAACTAATTAGCCCAACAGAATCAAACTGTTACACGATACAAACAAGTACATCTGGAAAAATAACACTTGGAAAAATGACTTAGATGTACTTGTTTGCATTGTTTAGTAGTAGGATTCTGTGTTTGGATTAATTGTAAGCCTTTGCTAAAGCATGCAGTTTTCAGATTTGTTTAGTTTGTGTGTACATTAAGTTTTTATGAATCTGACATTGTTTGCAATAGTGCTAAGTTTCAATTTGTGTGTATTATGGCATTTTGTTATTTTGGTCATATCATTTTTTCTGTTTTTTTAGATTTGTTGTGTTTATTGTATTTTTGCTGTTATGTGTGATGACTTCGTGCCTATCATCTAGGGGATCTTATAAAGATGCACTCATCAATAAGAAGGTTGATCAGTCTAAATTAAAAACTAAAGATTTTGAACACGTCTTTTTTCAACAGTAAACATTACAGATTACATGTTTTGACACTGTACAGTGTTTAACACCCTTACAAATTACGAACATGCCGTACACAGATGAATCAAATGTTATATTCAGAAAGAGAATATATTGTTCAGAAAACTAACAATCATTAACATACGTCATATACAGAAAATCAATTTTTTTTTAAATGAATGTTCAAGGACTAAACAGTTTCTTCTTGATAGTTTCCAAGTGCTAAAAACTATAACAAACCCTTATTTATATTAGAAGCTATTTCGCCTTGGGGCATTAATATGGCAGCCATATTTAATTTATGCAAATTATCAAAGGGTCTTTGTAAAAAGTAGGCCACTAAAAGTGTTTCTTCGTACCCAATAAAAATATTAAAACTTTGAAATCACTGGTATAGCTTGTTTAATGTGTGGTATATGACCAATAATGTTCTTCGTAGGAATGTTGGCCAATATATTGGATTTTATGCAAATAACAAAATTACCTATGCAAATCATCGCATCCCGAAAGATCGTTTATCCATGCCTAAGAAATACACTTTTAACTTTAAAGTCACTGAAATAACTTGTTTAATACGTGGTGTGTGACCAAAAATGTCTTTTTAGGAATGTTGGCCGCCATATTGGAATTATGCAAATTAATGAAGTGCTCATATGAAACATTATACCTCCAAAATGATTCTTTGAGCCCAATTCCTTGTGTCAGACTTTGAAATCACTGAAATAGCTTGTTTAACATGTGATATATAGCCAATTATGTTATTTTATCGAATGGTTGGCCGCCATATTTGATTTATGTAAATCAGTCATAATTTCGCAAGGTGGATTCAAGTAAACTTTTAATATGTTGTTCTGGGTACCTCTCTGAAATGCATTCTGAAGAAAAAAATTCTGTTGCAATTTGTGGTGGGTCCAACCCTATTTTGACTGGACTAATTAAGCAGATATTCAGATATTTAACTTGCTGCTTGTCGCAATGTCAGGTTACAACAGCAGCCAGTAGTGTTTGTTAAGAGTCTTTCGCATTTTATTAGCACAAAGTTTTTTGTTAAAGTTCCATGCGTGAGCAATATACGGCTCACAATGTTATACTTAAGTACTCACGGTTATCACCGTGACGTTTCTTTACACCAAGGTTCCTCAAAGTCCGTCTTGAGAAAATGAGTTAAAAATGCCACCAGCTGCCTCCAATGTTATAAAACCGGGGCTGTCATGGTATTGTCGTCCACTTTGTTGCATGTTGGGGCCAGCAAGACTGGTATTCCGATTTTGAGTGGATGCAAGGAAGACTTGAGGCAGCGAGTAGTATGATCAAAAGATGTTATTTTATTCCTTTATACCAGTACACTAGGCTACAGTACAATAGCTAGAGGTGACTAGGAGGCCGACCAGTGTACATACGGGCCAAGACGGATAGATATACATGCCCGTATGAATAGTAATGACAGCTCATGAATAATAATGACATAACACTTTGTCACAGTTACATATTCCTGAGTTTGAAAGATCGTTTATATGTCTTTATTCAGTGTAAAAGCAATGCGACTTAAACATCTGAACCAAGTTAAGTTAGTAATTCTCTTTACTAAAATGCTTAATGACCTCCAAAAATGTAATATTATGTTATCTCAATGTATACAGCAAGTTTCGTTACTTCTATCACGTCAATTCATAATTATCTTTAATTCGAAAAGTTCGTCAAATATGCAAATTAGTATGCTATAGCAGAATACTAAATTGGTTTCTTTAAAGTTATATCATAAAATCTCATATGTTAATAGTAAGTTTCGTCATCTTTGATCAAGTAAATTCAGGAATATATCCTTAATTAAAAAATGTGACATATACAACTTAATTACCTATGGAAGCGTCCTAAGTGATTTTTGGAAATTGCATATAATGGTATCTCAAATGTTCATAGCAAGTTTCGTAGTCTTTTATCAAATCAGTTCAGGTATTTTCCTGAGGCCAGAAAGTAAAATAAATTGTTCATCGGAATCGCCGATTATTCTTTGTGGGATTTGGATTTTTTTTTGATTAGGCCAATTCATACTTCTGCATTGCAAATACTTTGGTTCTCCCACTGGCGGTGCCCTACACTTCGTCAGCGGGCTTGTGGGACACTGATTGATATTTCTGACTTGTCTGTCTCGTTTATGGGTCTATGTCTGCAATGAGCTTTGTCGACACACTGTCGCGATGTGTAGTTCGCGATGTTAGTACACCTTGGGTGTTAATTTGATCGCCTGCATTCGATTTGATGGTTAACAGTTAGTTTCAAAGGCGTTGTTCTGTGTTTCAAGATACGAGCTTTGGTGATCTGTTTACTAAGATATTGACAGCAGTTGATGGGCGGTGCATCGGATTGAATGAAAGTTACATCAAAAATATAAAAAAAAATATGACAATGATAAAACACATGGTTGCGTTGATGTCAAGGTTCGATCTGAGTTATCAGTATGCAGTGAGTTCAATATGACATTTGTAGTGTCGAATGTGTCTCTCCCTGCAATTAACGCAGACAGTCAGATTGATTGACATATCACAATACACTGTTATTATGCCATTGCATTAAATGTGTCAAGACAGCCGGAAAGAGGCCAAGACATGGGACTAAAGTAAATTGAATAAATTCAGATGCTAGGTCCCAGCAGGAGGATATTAGACTATGTTGAATTGTTTGATTTCAGTGATTTGCTATGCACATCAGTTTTAGTCAGAGAGCATGTTGAAACACTCAGAATATACTGTGCAAACACCGACTGTATCTATAATTCCCTATATTATATTCAGAATTATGGTACTGAAGTCAATAACCAATATCAGTGTATCATGTCTGAGATATTTCTGGTTAGCCTAAAAGGGAAAAAAATTATTTTTCTTTGTCTGCACCACGGTAAAAAATTCCGAGGGACCACGGTTACCTTTGGCCTAAAATTTTAAAAAAAAATCGCCGCGCCTTAACCTTAGTCCGAATATTCGATGAAGAAGAGTTTTTTTCATCTGGTTTAATTAGGGAAATTTATTAAATATGCAAATTAACAATTAAGTAACATGTCGTGTCTTAAACATATTTGGTCGATGACATATCATAGTGTGATCAACATTTCTAGTGATTTTCACCAAGGCCCGTGCAACCGTTGTCAATATATATCAATTTTGTCTAGATTATTTACTTATGCAAATTACCATAAAATATGCAAGCCACACAAAACCTACTCATTTCTTACCATTCGTAAGCTGAATGTTAATGAGCTATCGCGTCAACAAGCAGACAGACATAGCAGCACACAGACACACGCAGAGACAGACATATATCACTGCGACATAACCTTAGTGTGTTTAACCGTGAGCAAGCAAGGTATTCACAGGTTAAATTTAACAATTGTTTAAACGGACATTATTGCTATCTCTTGACCTATTTTACACAAATATTGTTACAAACGAACAGTTGCTGATTTTGTTCGACTTATGTAGTCATCATTATGTACGGCCTTGGGAAGCAGAATGTGAGGGGGTCACTCAAAAAATTGACAACTTAGAGGGGTTGCTCAAATGTGGGGAGGAAGAAGGGGAGTTACTTAATTTTAGACGAAAATAAATTAAAACACCTCTCAGACTGCACCATTCCACACATCAATTTCTCAACATTTTCGATGCGAGAGGCAGGACACCCAATTGACATACTCTATGAGTAAAAGACAAATCAAAAGCACCTCTCAGTTTGCACCAGACTGCACCATTTCATACATCAATTTTTCAAATTGTTAACAGGATCAAGGACAAAACTGAACTGTTGTGAATTCATCCTTTATTATATCAGAAACATATTCATTCATTGACATCAGTTTGAGATTTAACCACACCGTATTCTGGCTTTTCATTAGAAGTAGACAGCTGGAGAAATGACACAAGAAGGTCAAAGATTTTCCATATCTGCATATCCTTTTTGTCTTAGTCTCTGACAAACTGAGAACTGTTTTATTTACAAAATGTATCGTCATTGTTCGGTTTTGAATATTGTGAATAAAACAATGGTCATGCAGAAAAAGTAATAAATATATCAGTGTTCAAAGCAATTTTCAAGCCATAAAAACAACCCTCCGATTGCACCTTTATACACATCGATTTCTTAATTTTTTTATACGAGAGGGGGCCCCTCTCATGCTCTCCCCCTGGGGTGTTCTTATAGTTTTACTCAATAAAAAATTTAAAAATATTCTCAGATTACACCATTGTACAAATTAATTTCTCAAAATTTCCGATGCAAGGTAGGGGACAGCCCCCTTTGACACTTCCCCCAAAACCTCTCGGGTGTTCTCCCCCTGAACTTCCAAATTCTACCAAGTTACATATCCCGGCGAAAATCCTTTCATAATGCACGTACAAATTAAACAATACTATACGGTTGCATAAAGGTTATAGCGTGAACTTTAATATCTGTATTTTGTTGTCAATTTTAATTTTATTTTGTTGGCTTCACCTTGTTCAACCGTCATGAGATAACCGATGATAACTTAGCAGGGTACATCAGGATTTGAAAGGTCTTTACTGTACACAAGATGAAAATCTAGATTTATGCGCAGCATAAAGGTAACATAAAGTTGCATAAAGATGATCTTTAATCATCTTTATGCAGCATAAAGATGGAACTTTATGCACCTTTATGCTTGTGCATAAAAGGGTTTAATGGCTGAATAAATTTAATTACCTTTATGCAGGACATTACAGATGCATAAAGATTCACATTTATGCATCAACCTGATTTGTATTTATACATCTTTATGCACAACATAAAGAAACATATTCAATCTTCTGTAATTTGGATCTTGTAGGTCCAAATATGAACCTGATTGTTCTGTTTTTGCACCTATTGTACTGTAGTTCTGCACTCATTAACTATATTAATATCATTGTTGTATTAAAGGTATACGGTCACCTGTAATCTAAATATGCCCATATATGGTCAAAGGGGCGTTCCTTGGTATTTAAAATACCCATGTGAGGGCGCTGTTCTTAAAAAGCGGCCACCCGCTTAAAATCTGTGATTGGTTAGATTGTCTCTTTCCATGGTAACTGCTGCAAAATTGCAACAGGTGACAGTATACCTTTAACTACTTTGCACATTTAACCCAGCTAACATACACACATATCTACCAAAGCAAGATCATAGAAGAGGTATCGGTTTTAATTGTTTATTTAAAATAGTTAAATAGGAAATCACATGGGACAAAAAATACAGAATGAATTCCTCAAAACTTCCTCAAAAATACAAGCAACATACTTCATGTGAAAAACAAAAAATACACTTATTGTTTTCTTCTTAGATGCAATATTGAAGTGTCAACCAAGTAGCTGAGAACTGATTTAACTTGACTCACTTTACACAGCAATTATGGCTTTAGTTATAACAAATAAATAATAAATCCACTGTTCTCTAAGATTTAAAATAAAATTGGATGTACCAGGTGTTTGGATGTTTAAGTAGAAAAGAGACTCCACATTTAGCTATGTTTTGTGTTGCATTGCTAGTATCTATTACACATCACACGTGATAATGAGTTCTGCCATATCATTGAAAATTGCCATACAAATATTTTGATTACAACCTAGACTCGAGCTATTAAAGATTCAAGCACATTGCATGTACATAAAGCTACAGTGTTGCCAAAAATAATTGTAGTTGTAAGTTGGTGTACTTAATCTGTAAAATTTGTTTGCAAAGATGCACCTCATTTTTAACACATTGTTCATGAAATATCAAATATTGCCACTGAAGAGACTAAGACAGAATTATTGGTCTTATAACTCAGCCAGTAATCCGTCGAGTACAGTCCACATATTCACACATGTACAGCTTTGGGTATTCAGCTTAATCACTGATTATGACTCAGTCGGTGTAATAACATATAGAAAGTGTTCCCAGTTGGACTTTCATGAGTACAGCCTCTGTCTGGTTAACAAAATTCAAAAGTTGAGTGGTCTTTGTTCGAAACTAAAAATACATCACTAAGCCTTTGGCAGAATCAGGAAAATGTGTAAAATATGCTTACACATTAAACATTGTCCTGTATTGAGTTGTCAATGCTGCTGGAATTGTCATGTGTCTGTCAGGCTCTGATCTGATTGATACCAGGCCCTAAATGAAAGGTAGCCTCAATATGCATTTCCTTTGATGCATGTGTTTTTCCATATGCAGTTTCACTTCTTTCTCTATCCCATGGCAAGAGTCTCCGAATAAAGACACCACCCTTGCAACTTCTGTCATGTTCGCTATCCTCAGAAGAAACACACACAACTATCAAAATGTCTTCAGCTTGATGTTAGTCCTTGGATAGCCCATATTGTATGTATTTCAGTTCCTGAAAATAATGATACACAGAATAAATCATCAGGACTGTACATCATCAATTTTGTTTGTTTTTGTTTAAATCCGTGTATTTATAGACATTTGATAATTCATTTTAAAGTACTTCACTAGACAAGAATGGTTAAAAGTTGATATGTATGCAAGATATTTGATTTCTGAATTTCACTGAAATGTTGATTAACTATACATTGGTGTCTATGAGAAAACTATGAATAATCTTTTTTCAATGCTTCACAAACACAATTAGACTGAAATATTCCGTTGCATGCGAGCGTTCCGTTGCACTGCGACCTACCTGGTAAAGGGTCGCAGGTCGCAGTGCGCCGGAGCGCCCGCACACGAAGAAATATTTTAGTCTTAAACACAATCGATGCTTTCTGAGGTGTTTGACAATTGATACAAATGTATTTGATTAAATTAAGGTGTTTTAAGGTTCAGATGTGGACAACAGTTTTGATATTTTAATTTCAACTAAACCTATTTCACTTTTCATGGTACTAGTGGTCTACAGGTCACTTAAATATTTTCCCTGACAAAAGTTGCTATATCTCTAATACGTAAGTAATAAAAATTGTTCATTGCCCTCCATGAGCTCGATTTACAATACGACAAGGCTCAGAGTTTCAACAGCAAGATGTTCATGTGACAGATAATTATACTTTTGTTTAGATTTACAGTTAAATGACTACCAAGAGTGAAATCATGCGAATCATTTTATCTCCCAGAATATTTTTGAACACTAAAACTTCTTTTTAACAGGACAACTACTTAAGGAAATTGACTGACCCCAATGCTGTTTGAAAAATACATGACCTCCCCTTTGCAATTTTCAAAATCAAGGTGAACCGCATCCCCTTTCAAATTGTGCTGGCTTACCCCCAGCTGTAATAACTGAATGCTCCCTTATTGAATAAACTGGTCATCTATGTACTGTTGTACATCAAGCTGACATGTTTATGCCTAAATATACAATTACGAAGACCAAAATGTTTTTTCACTGATTCATTGCCTATGTTATTGACTAAATATTCCTGTTTTTGTTAAGAGAGACTGTAAAATCATTGTACCTCCCAGACACATGGAGTATGGTCGTGCTTCCAATAATAATTTTGCAAAACATGTCACCAATTATGCGCTTTAGCAAATGGACCAAGTCTTTGTACGTTGGCCGAGAACTAATACAGTAGGATCTATAGGTTAGAATATTACATCTGTCAAATTAGGATGGAATATTGAAGATAGAAATATTTTTGTATCATGCAGCCTTGACCTACAGAGCCTTGTAACATATACATATATTGAACTAAAAAGAGGGCATGTTATGCTAGGGAATCACCCAAATCAAAGATTGAAGTGACTGTGTATGTGTGTCAGTAATAGTATGGATTAAAAGTTAATCTTTCGGTACTAGATCTAGAAGTCATCACTGATGACATACATGGAGTCCCCGCTGGATTATGTCATTTGAATTACGCTGATTGAATAACAATAACATACTTGCTAGATTCATTACAGGGGAGAGCGGTGAATTTGTTAAATGTTTGGAAATCACATGCTAGTGATCTGTTGGGGGTCATGTTTGTGTATTTGGGACAGTACAATAACGCAAAAATATATATTATGCTACAATTTTTGAAAAAAAAGCTATGTGGTTTTCTTGCACACTGTATGTTGTTCGGAAAATAGTTTCGTTCAATTTTAGTAAAAGATAAAATATGGTTTTTGAGCATGTCATGTAATCTGGAACATGTTATCAGAACAGAAGCTTGTTTCATCTTTCATTACACAATTTGCAACAGACTCTGCAACCTCAGTTTGTCTTGTGATATTGTTTCAAAGTTTTGTTTCCCAGACAAGGTTCATAAATTACACTTCATGGATTCATTCACTAGTATTTTGGCCAGTGTCGGGAGACAGTGTTAAAAAGAACATTTCCTTGGTTTGACTATGCAATTATTGTATGTCCTGTACATTTGTGTTTTGGAACTCATGGATGAGCCCCTGAAATTGTTTCAACACTATGCTCCTCTATAATAATTTCCAGGGTTTACATATTTCATTGTGATTTCAAAATTTGACATGGGCTAAGCTGCATCACTATCTATTACATTTGTATCTTCAAAAGAAGATTATAAAAATAAGGCAGATTTTGTCGCTTATGGCTGTTAGGTGCCCTGCAAATATAGCCAAACATCAAAGTTCAGCTAAGTAAAATTGTCGTACATGTGTCATGATGGTTCTGCTTAACCATGTTCATGTACTATAATTCACCAACACTGGTGCTTTGGTTAACTTGCCCTTCAAAGTTCATTACTTTAGACTAAAAATACCGTCAAGGACAGTGTGCTCACATTCGGTTTGAATTAGTCCATTCGAGAAATATTTAAACCAGTACCAGGAAAAACAAGAATGACAAAAGCAAATAAGGTCTTCAACTTAGGTACTGGAGGTCATCTTTAGGAACATGCATATCAATTTCTATAGCAATGGGACAAGCAGATCCTAAATACATAAGCAAATGTCAACAACAAAAAATAGACAGAGAAGGTTTGATAAAAAGACAAGTCATCGTTGATGACACAGTCCCCACTTGTTAATGGATGCTTTGATTACAGGTCCTCAGAGAGGATAGAGTCCTCTTCATTAGGTCTGTGATAAAAATACTTTTGAATAAATTCGCTTGATAGATGTCTGAGTTGTAGTTCAGGACATGAAAAAATCGTAATAAAATGGCCACATGGTGGCCATATTGGATCGAATCGCAAAACAAATCAATGTGCATATCTATGACATAGGTCAAAGTCCTTGTACCAACTTTGATTAAAATCAGTTGAAATATGCCTGAGTTATGGCTTTGTACATGAAAAAATCATAACAAAATGGCCACACAGCAGCCATATTGGATCGTATCACAAAACAAATTAACATGCATATGTATGAATTGGTCAATCTCCTTGTACCAGCTTTGAATAAATTTGCTTGATACATGTCTGAGTTATGGTTCTGGACATGAAAAAACGTAATAAAATGGCCACACGGCGGCCATACTGGATCTTATCACAAAACAAGTCAATGTGCATGTGTATGACATAGGTCGATGTCCTTGTACCAAGTTTGAATAAAATTGGTTGAGATATGCCTGAGTTATGGCTCTGTACATGATACATCGTAACAAAATGGCCGCACGGTGGCCATATTGGATCGTATCACAAAACAAATTGATGTGCACAGCTATGACATTGGTCAATGTCCTTGTACCAACTGTGAAAAAAATCTGTAGAAACATGCCTGAGTAATGGCTCTGTACATGAAAAAAATTGTAATAAAATGGCTGCCTGGCGGCCATATTGGATCGTATCACAAAACAAATTGATGTGCATGTGTCTGATATAGGTCAATGTCCTTGTACCAAGTTTGAATAAAATCGGTTGAGATATGCCTCTGAGTTATGGCTCTGTACATGAAAAAATTGTAACAAAATGGCCGCATGGCGGCCATATTGGATCATATCACAAAAAGAATTGACGTGCATATCTATGACATTGGTCAATGTCCTTGTACCAACTTTGAATAAAATCAGTTGAAAAATGCTTGAATTATGGCTCTGTACATGAAAAAATCGTAATAAAATGGCCGCCTGGCAGCCATATTGGATCGTATCACAAAACAAATCGACGTGCATCTGTATGACATATGAAGTAATCCTTGTACCAAGTTTGAATGAAATCGCTTCAGGAATCTCTGAGATATCTGCGTGAACGGACGGACGCATTGACACACGGACGCACACACGCACGGACATGACCAAACCTCTAAGTCCCCCGGACGGTGTCTGTGGGGACTAAAAAGGTGGGAGTGGGTAAAAAAATGTACAAAGGATCTGGTAAAAAAGTAATGCTACCTCATCAATCTTCTAGACCCTACCTCCTCCTGAATACCAAATTACCTGACATATTCTAATGTAAACAGCACTTAAGTTAGTTACAGATGGTGAAATGCCTTCCACTGTGGGTGGTGATTACAACAGCTGGAATTACCCTTGATCCAAATTTCTCATCACTTCTTGTATGTCTTACATAGAAAAGTTGCAAAAATTGGTCCGCAATGAAAAAATTCACCTCAGCTTTGTTTTCTGGATCAAATTTTCCTACAAATTGATACCAAATATGACATAATTATGTTCACAGCCTTCAAAACTGTCTCACAACATATCCTGGGTTGGTGTAGGTCATTTAAGGTCACAAACTGAGAAAATTACCTGAAATATACAAATTTTGGGGGTTTCCCAACACTTTGAGCATAAAATTTATCTAATAACATCCCTCGGGACTTTATACCAAATTACAAAGCTATCAAACAAGTAATTTTGAGGACAAGTTTTCTTGACCAAAAATGACAATATTGTCTTAAAAATAGAAATTTGTATATTTCAGGACAATTTCCACATATCTAACTATTGTCATCTCTATACGTCTGTGTACCAAATATAAAAGCTGCCAGTCCAGGGGTTTTAAAAAGAAAATACTTTTTAAGATTTTTTGACCAAGAATGACAAAATTGCTCCAAAATAGTAATTTTTCCAATTTGTCATAATTTCAACAAATTAGAAGAGTAATACCCTCGCAAAGATCAAACCCAAATTTGAGAGCGATTGAGCTGGCGGTTTCAGAGAAGAATAATTTTAACTGAAAATGAGAAAAATCACCAAAAAATTCAGTAAAAATACAAAATTAAGGATATCTTCACAATATTTATAAAACTGTATAAGGTTTACCTAAGGTACTTGCACACAAATTTTCAAAGCAATCAAAACAGCGGTTCTCAATTTATTAATTCTTGACCATTTTCACATTTTGTAAGCTCATTTGCATAATTTTGGCAGTGCAGACTTCATTTGAACAAAATCCCATCTATAGCCCAGGATGCATCCACACACCAAATACCAAGCTGAAATGTGCAGCGGTTTGTGTGTTTTTGATGTTGACGGACATAATGTACGTACATACATACATACATACATACATACATACACACAGACATACAGACGCCATCGACTTCAGCTTATACGATAAACTCACATTGGTATAACCAAATGTGAGCTAAAAACTTATCAGTGCTGACTTTATAGTATATACCACTCATATTGTTCTCAGTTGTTGGCATGCCTTTTTGTGTGACTGTCATTCCTTTGGGCACTACACTTTCCCTATTTGTTCAACGCCTAATAAATACATGTACCTCCAGGGGACATGCAACTTGCAGAAATATAAAAAAAGAGTTAAAAATCCTACTGAGAAAAATCAAATTGTCTCAAACACAGATGATGAATCACATTTCAAGTCACGATAATGATGATGAATAACCATATTAATCTGACAGTCCATCGACACATATTTGAATCAGAAATATATCAAGCATTTTCATGGCCTGAAAAGGCTCAACATAATTGGATTCACACTG
>LD343347.1:1379-16482 GCA_001465055.1 Ptychodera flava
GGGGGGGGGGGTTCGCCCCGGCTCGGACTTTGCCCGCACTGTGAGTATGCAAAAATATTTAAATAACACAAATCCTATGGAAGCAAGGTCCTGAACCTTGGCAATATGGTCAGGCTACGGCCATGCAGGAAATCGTTTGCTTGAATAGGGTATGCTCGTAGACTTTCTAGATTTGAATGACAAGTGACAAAGAATGCCTGACTTTTATAACTGATGTTTATTCACATACTTTAATTCAACTTGGCAATATGTTTGATACACATTTAGCTATATTTACGTAATAATATGGACGTATATAGAACAACACATCAGTGGTATACGAAACGCTTATCTTTGCATACGGAATGTATCAATACGTTGATATAGGTCACGTATATCTATGCAGAACAAGAGTATACATACACAAAGTGTACTCTGTACTTATGCATTTTATTAGCAAACATAGGAGTACACCTAACGCATTTGACAAATGTACAGAATCGGATCTGTACATGTGTCTATATGTTATCGTATCTCAAGCATTTTGCCTACATTTAACTTTATTGTATTCTCCCCTTTACTTGAAACCAGATTGGGCATGGAGTTATAAATGTGATTAAAGGAAGTGTAAAGATCCTATTTAAGGTAGTATGCGCCTCGAAAGTGAAAGGCTTAAACTTTTGCTCAAACTTTCCTTAATGACACTTTCAGTCATTCTCTTACAAAATCAAGTATAAAAATCGGGGGTCATCATGCAAATTTTGGTACTACAGAAACAAATAACTCAAGATTTACCGAGATTTAAAATTCAAAATGGCCGCCATCCTTGGGTTTACTCTATGGAGAAAAATTTTCGATTTTAGTTTTCTTACACCAAGAGCTTTAAAGTGAATCCCCACGTGGTATATCAGAAAAGAATTGTAAAGTTTGAGAGTCCAAATATCTGTCCCCGAGGCGTGTTCTACCTAAGTCCAAAGACCAGTCAAAGTCAAAGTTTACACTCTGTTATATCATTACTTAAATATGGTTTCTTTTCGAGTAATCATCCTCGTTTGACAATTTTCCGTCGACTCAATTTTCGGCAAGATCATTACGTTGATAAAAAGTGTGCGCATTTCCTAGTGAAAAATTATACAACATGTGTGCACTGGGAAAATGTACACATGGCGGAATATGTGTTAATAACATGACAAATTTGATTTGGTTCTGCTTTTTCTTGATTGCTCTGCAAGACACCCGTAATCACAGGAGAAACAATAATTTGGGTCATTGTCGTTGTTTGTATGTTGTTTATGTCTATATTAGTCGTTCTGTTGTTGTTGTTGTTGTTGTTGTTGTTGTTGTTGTTGTTGTTAAAAGTGTGAAAGTTTGAGAGTTCGCAGATCATCTTCAAGGCGTATTCTACCTTAAAATAGACAGTCAGTCAAACAAAGATCCATGATGCACGATGATGCCAGGAAACGGACCCTGTTTTCATCTCTTTTCAACGCAGGTCAGAATCAGTACACGTTAGAGACACGTGACGTTAATGACGGGTCTAAGCGACAGAGAACAGCGGGCTTCATTGGTCGCAAAGTCAATGGTCTGATGTACCAGGTACGAACTGTGATAGACACTACCGGGGGCAACCAAGATAGTATCGATTTCTACGTCATGACGAAAGAAGCGGCCTGCCCCAAGATCAGTGCTATCGATCACCTTACCAGCTGGAACGCAGGTAATCGGTATTTATTTTCAGATTCTTACCAGAGAGAGAGAGAGAGAGAGAGAGAGAGAGAGAGAGAGAGAGAGAGATTAAGTCTTGCAGAAGATTTTAGGCGAAGTTTTCTTGACTCTATTTAAAGATTGCAAGTTTTGTACATCAACATAGCTATAAGCGCTAAGCGCCTTTCAGTCGTTGTGATGAATTTCTGTCTTTGTTGGCAGGTGACACTGTTGTCTTTACGTCAACTGACTACGACATGGACCAAGTGGAAGAAAGATATGTTTACCCATGCTTCGATTGCGAGCCCAATGAAATTCGTGTCGACCGTAAGCCTATTTCTTAACCCCATAAACACTCACACTTTCCCGCACACGTTCCCCGCGTCCCTGCACACATGGACGGAGTTGTATGATTTGGTCCAGACACACGAAATGACATGGAAAACATCACCACTTACTAAATTTCAGGGCGTGTTCCGTGGACTGGACTGGACTGAGTATTTTTTATGATACAAATTGTACAGTACTCGGTACTTTCTGCTACACATCGAAACAACGAAGTCTTATCGATATCGTTCTAGAGAGAGAGAGAGAGAGAGAGAGAGAGAGAGAGAGAGAGAGAGAAAGAGAGAGTTTTCATATTTTGAATTTTTTGTCAACAGATCACTTTTTACACACCCACTTTGGTGAAATGGCTGACGGGGTTGACGAAAGAGGCGAGGTCGCTCTACTGTCGAGGAACATTGTGATCAGTGGTCAGATGGAAAATAGGTGTTACGGTGAAAACAAATGTGAATTCTTTGAAGAAGACACTTTCGGTGGACACGTGAAGGTGAGATCTTGATAAACATGTAATAGACGCTAAGGTCTTGATTTATAACGCTTTGAAGTCAAGTTTTGCGATGAAGTCAGTGATACAAATAAATTTATTAGAACCAATCACTAAATTAAGTGATAGAGCACAGGCTAATTATCTCAGCTGGGACGGAACAAAGCTCCAGAGTTGAGTAAGACAGACTGATGAGGGAGACTTGCAGGCTTGACGGACGAGGCTTGCATCATTCACAAAACAAGTACAGCGTAAGAGTGAAGGTCCAAAACAGCCTGCCTTAAAATAGTTACCCTCCCATATTCATAAATGAATTATTCTAGAGAATTTAAGAACAATCAAGTTGATATGCTAATTACCGTTCTAAAAATATCTTCACTAGTAGTAAACATGACTTTCTAGAAAGTTCTGAATATGATTAATTAAACTCAAGGTCATTGAGGAGAATGACCTTGAACACATGACCTACAGAATGTTCTGGACTAATTAAACTCAGGTCATGGGAGTGGAAGAATGACCTACGTAACACAGTAAACGTGTGTTTTGATGAGTTATTTTCGGTGGCCTGGTCTGACAGCTTTGTTCCGTGGAATTCTCTATCGAGTTTATGCACATAAGCTCGATTATAAATTTTAGATGGACACTTTATACGCAAATTGCAAGGAGTTAGCACTCTCGAGGAAAGCGACGAAAGTCTGTGTGTCCATCCGGACAGCAGAGCCAGAATACTAACGTACTACCCTTTGTAGGGCGATCACTGCAACAAGAGAAGGGTTTTTTTGATGTGACGGCAATGAAAAAGAGCCACATGTAACATCTATAGGTTTGTACAATAGTAGACAATGGCAAGCGTCAGCTGTCCCAGTGTCGCCGACATTCGCTTCGTTCCGAAAATAATGACATCGCTCGAAGTCCGCGCAAACATGTCTTGGCGTCATGCAAGGAAAACTAGGATTTGATCATTGATATTTGTATCGTGTTTTCCCTCAGATCTCATCATCATACGGCAAAGCGCATATCGAAGGCGTTGAATTTACAGATATGGGTCAGCAGGCGACAGAAGGTGAGAAGGAAACGTCTTTTTTAGTTTGCTATGTATATATGTCGACAAGTATGTAATTTCCCTCCCAAGGCATTATAACGCGTGAAACGTAAACGCCTTTGTAAAAAAATCACAGCTTCTTTTCACTCCATTGCGTCGATCATGTAGTTTCTACCATGATACCAAGGTCTTCCCTGCATTTGAATTCTTAAGATTTAATGTGTGAGAAAGTTCCCACTGTTTTCAAGTGATTTGATCACTTCTGAACACATCTCCCTGATACAGGTTTTGCGGAACACACTTTAAAAGAACAATTCACAGTGTAGAGTAAAATGTTTAAGAATGAATGAATGAATGAATGAATGAAAGAATGAATGAATGAATGAGTGGATGGATAGATGGCTTGATGGCTGGATGGATGGATGGATGAACTGGTGGATGGTGGGTGGATGGATGGATGGATGGATGGATGGATGGATGGATGGATGGAGTGAGTGAGTGATTGCGTGGGTGAATGCGCGAGCGAACGAGTGAGTCGGTCAGTCGGTCAGTATTTGGAAAAGTTGATGGATGAAAATAAAGCACAGAAATGGCTGACTGACAGACTGGCTGGCAGACTGAAGAATGAACGAAGAATGAACGAATGAATGAACGAACGAATGAATGAATGAATGAATAAACCAGTCAATTTATCAGTCAGGCCATCGATGTTACAGTATCAGTATTTATCTATAGCAAACGGCAACACAATTGAATTGTTCACAGAAAGACGTCAAATTGATCGTTTTTAATTGGGTACAAACCATCTTCTTGATTTTCTTGCTGCAAAAGAAGCACTAATCAGCACTCATATATCTTATGTCCATTATTCGTTTTCTCTGTCTCTGTAGGTCGTAACCCAATTCATTTTGGCATGCTTGGTGACGTCGGGTGCAAAGCTTACTTCACCAAAAACAGCATTCATCATTCTTATTCACGCTGCGTCAATATCCGGGGGACGTTCGGGCTTTTGGTAGGTAAACGCACCACGCATGCAAAGCTTTCTGTTGTGCGCAAACTCAGCTGCTGCTCGGAAAAATCTAACCTTATGCCTTTCTACCGAACGTTCTGGAGAAAGGAGCATTCGGTATGTGTATTCTCGCTATGAATTAAACGAAGATTGTCCAACAAGCACGCAACCAGATTTTGAATGACTAAATTGGTTTAAACATTGTAACTTTTGTGCGTATATATGCACTAATATACTAGTATAAGTTCAGAGGCCAGATGCTGTTTTGATGTCGAAAAAAGGAAGCTTTGGAGCAGTTTCTCCTAGATTGCTGTGTACACAACTTTTTCATCTTGCCATAAGAGTAGTGCTCACTGCCATATGACGATAGCTGGCTTTTTGTACCGTCATCGTTCAAAAGAACACTTGAATTCAACTGACATTAAACCGTCATTCTCTTACTTGTCCATGTCTCTGCAAGCTACAAACAATTTCATTCGCCACACGGGATTTATGAAATCTCGCGTGGCTGTGATGATAACAAAACACTGCTTTTCAACAGTGACACTGAAGAGAAAGTTCATGACCAATAATGTTGAGAACTGCGCAAAAGTCTCTCTTTCCCACCTTACACAAATACCACTGACACACTCTGAACTTGAATTTCCTTCGCTTGGCTGTCTAACGACAAAAGCTAAGAATATAGGTCACGCGAGATCTCGCTGTGACTGAACGAAGTTGTGCATTCAAAAAAATCAGTTGATAAGCTAAATGGTCATTCTGAGTATTTTTCTCGCGTTTCTAATGACTTTCTGCTAAGGTGGAGGACAATGTCGGATATGACGTCATGGGTCACTGCTACTACCTTAGCGATGGCATTGAAACTGACAACGTCCTAGATGGGAACATAGGTATCAACATCCACTACAGCACCCTACTCCCAACGGAAAGATCTTGCGACTGGCACCGCAGTATCTTCCGTAAGAACGCCAGAGGAGACACTCCCGGCTGCGGCGAGTCAGAGTAAGTGGAGATCCTTTTTTGTTTTATTTGATAGCCTGATGGCATAGGGCTCTCCCCATAGCACGTGGACTCATTCAACCGACGAAAGTCATATCACAGAATTAAAATAAGTTACATATCAATATTTCTGCAATCCTGCATAGAGAATAATACCCGCTGAAAAGGTACAAGCAAGTATATATATATATATATATATATATATATATATATATATATATATATATATATATATATATATATATATATATATGCCTACATATATATATAGTTACTTCAAGTACAAATTAATGATATCCGTTACTTAATTTTCGTGTATCCTGCAATCTTCAGACAGATGTCATAACTTGAAGTAATTTGTGGTTTTATTTATAACGCTCTGCTTTAGTATCGAGCACTGTAATTCCCCACGAGGACATCTGTATGCTTCGATATATATATAAATATAAATATAAATATAAATATATATATATATATATATATATATATATATATATATATATATATATATGTATATATATACAACATTTACACATATATATGTCTGTGTACATTGTATATAATATATATGTGTGTTTGTTTGTGTGTGTGCATAGATTGACACAGAGAGAGACAAAGAGACAGGCAGACAGAAAGCGATATTATAGAATTATTGATCAGCTTGTTAAGCGATACACCATAAGTATTTGGAAAAACACTATCTGGCCGTAAGTTGGAACACAAAAAATGTGAATTGAAGATAGAAGAGAGTCCATACAATCACAAATAACATAAAAGCTCTGTACATGATTATGAAAGCTTTAATTATCATGGCACAATCAGTGATGCTGTCGTCCATAGATACCAAAAAAAATCTGTAAAACGCAGTACTCTGTAGATGCCGCTACAATTGAATGTCCGTCTGGTACGCATGCAAATTACATTATCTATTGATATCATTATATTTTCACTAATAAACTCATTAGTGTTTCCAACAATACCATGTTGGCGTAGGATCAACGACTCAAAAGATGTAAATTGGAGATAAAAAGAATTCACATAATAATTTAAAGCTCTTCACGTGATTTTGACACAATTAGTGGTTGTGTTGTCCAAATAGATATCAACAACAAGCATGTAAAACGCAGTACCCTGTAGATGTCGCTGCAATCAGATGTGTATCTATTATGTATGCAAATTAAATTATCTATTGATATTGTTATCTTTTAATAAAACGAAGTTGCTGATGTTTCTTCAATATGGCGTCAACTGCAGCTAGCTGTATGAACCTTTACGTACGATAGTTAGAGTGTTTTTTTTGTCCACCAAGCGCGACAATTCCTCCATATCATAATGGACACCTCTGGGGGAGGGGCTGGAGAACTGACGAGGAGGGGGGCTTGAAAAGATATGCTTGGGCACCTTAAATGATTTGGGATTTAAAGAGGGGACTTCAAACAAAACTATCCCTGATTGATATGAATTATGAGTTGGGTTATCAATTCAGGCTATAACATTTATTTTTGGGTGGTTTTGTTTTGTATAGCAACTACAGTTACTTGTTCTACTCCCTGAAGCTCGATGAAAGTCCAATACAGCTATATGTGTACAGACAGCATTGTTATTGTTTAAAATTGAGTTCAAGTCCGGACTAGAATTCATCATTTGCCATCAATAACATAGATTGTGGTCTTTACACATATACAGATATAGCAAGTTTTTGTCAGGCAAATTATTTACTACTCTACAAGAATACTACCATTAGAAGTGAAATAACAATTTTTGGTGAAATTCCAATGTAATATTTGTTGTCCGTATCTGAACTTTCAAACACCCTATTTGAATCAAGTATATTGGTATCTATTGTAAAACACTTATTAAAGCACAGATTTATAAAGTTTAGTATTGTAAAAATATTCATAGTTTTCTAATAGACTCCAATGTATAGTGAATCAACATTTTCGGTGAAATTCCAAAATCAAATTTCTTGTAAGCATATGCACTTGTAACCGCACCCTATTCTGAGTTCGCGCGTCATTTCAACCTGTCGTTCGATGCGCACAGTACAAATATAAATAATAACACATAAAGATCGGGCAATATTAAACACCTATTACCTGGTCATGAGGACTATAGCGCCCGCCTATTACCCCCAGGGGCAGTGTGTTACCAGAAACACATTGCTATGCCCAGAGGCCGTAGGCCGAGGGGTATAGCGATGTGTTTCTGGTAACAAACAGCCACGAGGGGTGATGAACAGGGCGCTATAGCCCGAATAAAGACCAGGTTATAGGTGTTTTGTAACACACCACACGCTCATGTTGTATTATGTTATAGTTTTTAATGTGTTTTAATATTTTGCAACGTAACAATCCATTGTGACAAGTTTACTTGGCGATATTTCCACAGCGCTTACAGTTGTACGTGGTACCAGTTTCTTTCAAAAAATAACCTAAGCATACCTAGCAACAATCCTTGGTTGCACTTGAATCTTTTTCGACGATGAGCTGTTCAAGTCCTACGCTGTTGTAATGTTTGAAAATGTTGGAATATTTGTTTTAGAGAGAGGCTCGTCGCTCATCCCGGAAGCACATCACCACCATCAAGTTCTAGTCACCTGTCATAGTTGCAAAGTTGCAGACGAGACTACGGTCACCTGACTGGGCACCTTTCCAAATTTGGTCTGAACTATTTCCCTAGGGAAATAGCTTTTCAAAAAATACTCTCTGACGTCACTTTTCTCGATTCAATGGGGACTAGACGTATCTATTTTCTCGTAACGTGACGTATTCTGGCGAATCGCTACACGGAATGAGCATGTTGTGTGTTATAGAACGATTTATGGCCTCCCCTCTAACCGTTTGACTTTAATTTCTTTCTTTGACTTTCTCTTTTCGAAATGACAGGGGCGCGTCGGCTTTCTGGATTGCACATCCTAATAATGCGGTTCGAAACAATGTGGCTGCAGGATCTGTGGTAAGTATGAAACGACACGTTCGGTTTTTGTCGTGATGGAGAAGGAGCAGTCAAGACAGGCACAAAAAGTATAGTATGACAAAGTGGACCTTTTACGAACAAATGCATGAAATATGAGAGAGAGAGAGAGAGAGAGAGAGAGAGAGATGTCATGTTGGAGAAAGGGAACAAATGTATAGATCTTACAATCACATAAAGTATCATGATTGCAAAGGCTTAACTTGTTTAACTGAGCAACTGGAAGGAAAAAATAGGGGGAAAATGTAGTCAATATGATGTCAGACTTAGCGAACAAAGCTACAAGCGATGCTCGAGATTGATTTCTGTTGAGATGGGCTGATCATTCTCTCCTCGAGAAAAGCTAGGGGGGGGGGAGGACAGAACGTTACCGTCTACTTGCGGGTAAGTGTTAATTCTTTTACTGTGCTGTTGGGCACGAAGGTGGGGCTTATTCAGGAGTATGACTACGGGGAGGGGGTACATCATATGGTTTTTAGAAGGTAATGGTAAGATTTAGCCATTGAGAAATAACTTGGAGTCCACTTTGCGCAGACTGGAGGATGGAAGCCATTGGAGAATTTCCATTTACTCGTTGCCTGATGCAGTTTGTAGAGCGAAAACTAACGGTGGAAAGATGAAATGTTCAAATTATAAGGAAAGGCAGTCATGAAGAACTTTCACTTTTCTTGCTAATTTTTTCTATTTTGGGCAAGACATGAAACATATATATTATTCACATGTAATATGCCTTTCAAGTCAAACTTTCTGGAAAACGTCTTCTTGGCTACTCCATGGTTGTAAGAGCAACCATGAGCTTTTATTAATTCTGCTTGTCGCGTTTTTTTTTTAATCTGCGACAGAACGCTGGATTTTGGTATCCACTTTTCGAGGAAGCCGTGGGTGAATCTAAGAACAGATTCCCCGTGCCAATCAAAGCGTCACTACACACAGTCGTCACAGAGTTCACAAATAATGTCGCTCACTCTGCTCAGGTGAGAAATTTACAACAACACTTAATGTATTCAAGTGCGTACATACATGTATAGACACGTATGTATGTATGTACGTATGTACGTACGTATGTATGTATGTATGTATGTATGTATGTATGTATGTATGTATGTATGTATCGAAATAGTCTGTTTTTATAATACTTAAATGTGTCACTAGTTGATATTAAAATTAATGATCCCCCCTCTGAAAGATCACAAATGCGTATTTTTAATGTGTCATTATCTTTGGGATATTGGTGTTAAAAGGCCGATCTGTTTATTTGTTATGTAAACACATTGAATTGCTGACGCTTTGTTTTCCAATCAATAACACAACCCGCAAGTTGTACTACTTCGAAAGTGAAAGACTTAAACTTTTTCGCCCAGCTTCGTATTGGCTTAGCTACCTACGTCAGTCATAAAAGTCTCAGGCGGTTGACCATATTTTCAATACGGTGGATTCCTACAGGTGAAACAAATAAGATTACAGAAGTCAAAGTTCAATTCTAGATTATATAGGAATTTCATACCAGAAACGCCTAAAAAGTTTACATTTGCGTTAAAAGAAATTATCAGATCACTATCTCAATTCTTGCCGTGGTGAGAAGTCAACTTTTTTTTACCCACAATGCATTTCAATGTCAAGCAGTTTGACACCTTAGCATGAGACAAAAGCTACTTAAAGAAGCGAGAATTTTATCTGTTTTTAAGTTTTCTCCAGCAAACGTTAATGTGTCGTCAGTTAAAAAATTTCAGCCATATTTCTTTGGTCTTAGGTCAAAGGTCATTGGGGACAAAATAATTCGCCGTCGAATAAACTCTTCACTCCTTATGAACTGCGATTTATGCATGCATTATTTTGTCTTAAATTTTACGCAGATTGGCTTCAAAATGGATAACAGGATTAAAACGAGTGAATCGACCGAAGACAGACCCGAGGCCTATCTGGCCTTCATGCAAAATAACAGATACGAGCCTTGGAAAGATCCTGACGACCCGACGTCCGGCAGGGCGACCTCACAGTTCAGAAAGTAAACGTTTAAGGGGATAAGATAATATTTCCTTTGTGTTGGTTCCAGAAAAATACATTTTCTTCTTCGAACTAAAAATGAAAAAAAACCTCGAGGTATCAATTCACCGAGGACGCTGAATTGTGTGCAATATGCAGTGTCATATTTTTACAAATGAATTCTTGTCCGGATAAAAAAAAAACGGTGCTCGGACATATAAAGGCTTTATCGTTTTCTACAGGATGGTTTGGTATTAATATTAAACTATACGTTTTATAGACAGAACAGATATGGGCTTTCATGAATTTGCAAACTTTTGATTTACAGATGTCACAAAATAAGGACCACTTGCGGGACACAATTTTCAATCAGGTCTTCCCCGTGCGGGAAGGTTATCAAAAATAATCTATTTTTTGTAGTTGTTTATACTTTTCTTGCAAACTTCGCAAGAAGCCGCTAAACGTTTCCCAGAGACGTTCAGATAATTCATAGATAACACCTGAAGAACAATATCGATGCCATTTTCCATTGTAGATTTACAGCATACAAAAATTCAAAAACGAACGCTTTTGTCCGGGGAGGAGACATTACGTTTACGTTTTCCTCGTAAGTATATATTTTCGTTGATTAATTTTTAATTATTTGCTATTTATCTGAATGACTCATGAAGAAGAGAAACGCCTAAACTGGATTGAATCGATGAGAAAGAATTCCAAATTCGTCAATCAGAGGCTGATAACATACGTAACGGTGTTAATATTATCTGAGAAAGCGAGGTTCTTGCTTGATTAACGGTGTATACCCTCTGTGTGTCTCTGTCTGTCTCCCTGTCCGTCTCCCTGTCTCGATGTTTCCATGTTCCTGAATGTTTTTCTCTCTGCCTGTCTGTCTCTGTCTGTCTGTCTATCTCTGTCTCTGTCTGTCTGTCTCTCTCACTCTCTCTCTCTCTATCTCCCTCTCTCTCTCTCACACACATGCACATCAACTAAACAATTACTCCCCATTACTCTTCATTTTTTTCCGTTCCTGTAAAACTAGAAAGTGGTATCTCTAACAAAATTTACAACATTACAATGAAAAGGCAGAAATTGTATATTTTCAGTCACAAAAGAAAATCAGTATGTCTGTCTGTCTCTCTGTCTTTCTCTTACTCAGTGGCACTTCACTTTGACGATGACTCTCCGATTATAAATCATAATGCGATGGCAAGGTGGGCGGCACTTGAGAATTTATCCACATTATCCTAATAATCTGATGGCAAACTTTAAAGACATTTACCATATAAATTCACCAGATCTTGCATCCCTCGGTGTGTAAAACCACAGACAAATAGAAGAAACAGACTGGCAACGTGGCATGGTTTTTGTCCCATGGTCGTCACGGTAGACTATGGCCTTTTCATATTAAAATGAGCTTCATAGGTGTAAGATTTTTTTTGGAGACCTTTCTTCGTGATTGATAATTGCACGAGATTATGCAAAAAGTACGACGAGATGGCATCGTGCTGCCAGTCCCGTAGCAACCATACTTACTTGGTGAACTCTTAGGGCAGAAACACTGCTTCACGCCAATCAAAACATAACACGCCCACAGTTTCATAAACACGTCCTTCAATGACCAACTTTTAATAGACGATATGACTTACCGTAAACCATTGAGTGAAACCAGACAGTATCGATAGAAGATTTTCAAATTTGGTTGAAACACACTCATTATATATTCATAAAAATGTGAGAGGAATTTTTAAAATGGTAAAACTTACTTTCCCGAAGCTCAAAACTTTCCCGTTTTCTCCAGCATGCCGATTCCACTCAGCACCACATGACAACAATAACACAAACTTTGCCGAACATACTTTCGCTTAAAAATTGGCGAAAATCCGGAAACTACCGAAGGGTGCATGGTCGGCACTCTTCGGAAAAGCGAGGCGAGAGCTACCTGAGGCGAGGCGAACATGGATGACTTACCTAACCGCTTCACGTCTTGAACAATACCCGTTGCAAGTCTGTTTCTATTTGTCTGTGGTAAAAGATATCCTCGGTGTGTGAACTGGATTTGTTACAATGTATTGTTTGTCGTTTATATCTTCCAGCTTTGGCGACTCTCCGGTAGGCCTTTCACTGGTCTCCAGCGATACGGGTCTACGGCAATCATCTGACTGTTTGTTTGTTGGCAAATCTCAGAACGTTGGGGCACCGTGCACCTACGGTAGAGGACAAGACACGGTGACTTTTGACCGCTCTTTGCCTTCGTGTGGTAACCCGTAAGTTGATTTGCTCGATTTTTGTCAACATTTACATAAATAAGCTGACATGAACAATGAAATAAATAAATGGAAAGTAAAGAAATAGGAGCATGAATTATAAATAAATAAATAAATAAATAAATAAATAAACTATTAAAATATTAGAGCTTTTTATTGTTCGCTCATTCATAGCCACCTGGACTATGAGTTTTTTTTAATGGCACATTCTAAACAAAATCTGTTCAAATTAGAATGAATACGGAATGAAGCGACTAGATACATGCTTCATTATTCTATTAGTGTTGATTATAGAGATCAATTTCTGTCCATTTTTTCCCTTAACACGATTGGAACAAATTTGGGATAATTGGATGGTGAAGTGATTTCGGTTTAATCTGCGAATGTAAGCTCATCTATTTTCCTTTTAAATTATACACTTGTTTTTATGAGTAATTTGTAATATTTTAACATTCAGCTACAGGGCACCCAACGCTTTTGAGAAATTTGAAAAATATGAAGATCTAATTATCCCAAATTAGTTCAAATCGTGTTCCTTGTCATATTACACAGAGAGGTGTTTGAGCTTATGTTTTTCATAAATGTATTACTGGATTATATACTATGAACATACACAAGTTTGTTGAGTTTTCATCTTCTACCATTCACACCCGTCTCAGTGCTGATTCAACTACATTACGATTAAATCGCTTTAATGCTCTCCCTTACCGTCACCTCTTTTTTAATCGCATTGCCAATTAATTCATTGAATAATTTGCCAAGGGCATTCCGAAACATAAATTTAACGCTCACATTTAACTGGACAAAAAAAAGATATTCGGACAAGTTTAATCTGGGGTCATTTGATCCTTAACACTTGCACACCCGTCGGACAGCCCACCCCTTTCGTGGTAGACTTAAATAAACTTGGGTTTTCTTTTTTTCATTGATGTATATTTACTTTAAATTGTTATATATTTTACTTCTGCTTTTCCTTTTGCTCGTTGTGGATGGCTGACGCTGTAGAAATGATTAACACACGTTCCGGTTACAAAAATCCGATGTAGATCTCGACCCGATTTTGCCGTTTACTTTGGATAAATCTTAAGAAATTAAAAAATCAAAAAAAAAGATAAATATTAGCAGTAATTCGAATAAAAACACGATTTGAACCAAATGGGATAATTAGATCTTCAAATTTTTTCATATTTTTCTGAAAAGTGTTAGGTGCCCTGTAGCTGAATGTTATGATATTATAAATTACTCATAAAAACAAGTGAATAATTAAAAGGAAAATAGGTGAGCTTACATTTACAGATTAAACCGACATCACTTCACCATCCAATTATCCCAAATCAGTTTCGATTGTGTTTAAAACTAAGGGCACTTTTACTCATGTGTTTAAAATTTATATAAATACCTAAAATGCGGCACATTATAATTTAAGGTGTTACGTATGGCATTTTAAGGCTTGTAACCCGAAGCCGCTTCCAACTTCCAACTTTTCTAGTTGTTTTTCCAAGTATGTAAGATTCGGTACTTACTAGTGACAATTTATGCTAAAGGGAAAGATCATAAGGTACCCGTACTAGGTTTTCGTTCTCCAAAAGATAAATTTTGATCATCATAACTCCTTATAAGTACGCTTACATTTGACATTTGATAACATGAAATACGTCATGCCAAGGCTCCGATTTTTCTACAAACGTGATATATTAGTTTGTGCATTTGTTTTGCATTTTCCCCGAAGCCGAATGGCAGCTGTACTTTCTAATTCAGCCATCAGTGATGACACTTGAATTGAAAAGCGTGGCTAATGTTTCGCATGGTGGTACAGCGTGCAAATGCCACCCCTCCCCCACCTCAATTAGCTTCAAAACTCATGTATGATGCACTGTCATCCGACGATTGCAAGCTTACACACATTACACTTTATGAGTTAATTGACTTGGCGCTGTGTGTGTTCATTATAGGCTTGTACAAATGAAGTCTGCTGTCGAGATTTCTATGTAGCATGTGTATAATCTATCTATATATCTCTCCACATAGAAACACTCACTTCTACGGATTCGAAATCAGAGATGGACCGAATATGATAAACCACGCGCTCTTCGTGGGTTACAAAAGTGAAAGCTGGACGATTGGTTCCACGAGCGGTCTTCTGCCAGCCGGGGCGATCGGTTTCGCCCGCCAAAATATGAACGCTCCAAAAGATGTTACCATGGTTACTGGTCTGCTTTTCGCTTTCACTGACAAGGTATGTGATGGTACTATTTAATTATCCTCACGCAGAATAAGTGATCATTTCTCACGTTATTTCCGTTTCCATACTTCTTGAGCCG
>LD343347.1:29788-43024 GCA_001465055.1 Ptychodera flava
ATCTATATACTTTCAAATTGTCAAATCAATAAGTAGGTGAACTACCGCCACGTTTGTGATTGTACGTAGCTAGAGTGAAATATAGTAACTTCGTCTCTTCAGGAATGAAATCTTATGGTAAAAGAAATAATGTATATACGTATGTTTCCTAGATAATTAAAACACGCCATAAACTTGTTGAGGTTGTCTTTCTAAAACCATGGCAAAATTCTATAATTTCTAAATTTAAAATGCTCAAATCTCCCTATAATTTCGGAAACTTTGTTCGGCCGGCATCTTGTTGTACGAGTTTCGCAAAAAAGTGATACACTTCTATTCGTTGATCATTTGGGGTGGTGGCTATCACAGATAGCACAAAGCATTCGGTGGTAGAATCACATTAAATAATTTATGCGTAGCGTGAGAATCAAGGTAATTATTCTTAACTCCCTTCTTAATGAACTGTTCACAACGACCTGTTTTCAGTCGATGGCAACTGGGGTGCATGGACACCTTGGTCAGAATGTTCCAACACCTGTGATGGCTCCCGTCAGCGAACCAGGGTGTGCGACAACCCTCCTCCCAAGAATGGCGGTTTGCTTTGCGCTGGCAGTGACACAGAAGTAGAACAGTGTGTGGGTGTTGTGGGATGTCCCGTAGATGGCAACTGGGGCGAGTGGCTCCCATGGTCCGACTGCTCCGCCGAGTGCGGTGGTGGCGTGCGGAATCGCACACGCTTGTGCGACAACCCTCCAGCTGTCTACGGGGGCGCCCCCTGCGAGGGGGCAGGCGAGGAAATCGAGCCGTGTAACGTGGAACCCTGCCCAAGTAAGGAAGTTAGGGAGCTTTCACTTATTGCCAGCAGGGGTGGGCCAGAGGAATCAGGTGAGGGGAAGAAGTCAGAGAAGTGTACACGGGGGAGAGTATGTTTCACACCTTGTCATTAAAACCTACCTTTCATTTCATGAAATAAAATTGAAAGTAAAATCAGATGAAGTTCACAATTTTCTGAAGGAGTTTCTTGATTTTTCAAGTGCTTTTAGGCCTTCATTTCCTCCTGTGTGCATTACGCTGAAAAGAAACTTTCCAGGTCGAAAATCACCACTGTAGAACACGAGTACACTCATCAAAATCTCGCATTTCATGAGACTTTACATTCTCCGGTCACTTACTTCGCTCTCACCTTTCACCTCTTGAGATAAAGCTCTCACCCATCACCTCGCAGTATTTAATCACCTCTATTCGCTGCTATTCAAAACCGAAACATATTCACTTTTATTACATGCCTCGTATACCGAACGTCGCACGCTCCATAGGATTCAAAGGTAACTCGTCGATGACGTCGCGGGCCGCATAGTCATCATTGGACTGAAAGTTAACCGGAACTATTTTCAACTTGTAAAAATGTCGAAATTTCATGTTATGCACAGAAATCCGGTTTTGGAAAATTTTGCAGGAAAAAAATTGATAAACCACATAACAGTAGTTTAAATATATCATTGCGCCATTCGATGATGAAAATCGTTCCATTGTCAACGGATTTTCGTCTAAGATGGAAATAAAGCATCGAATTATCATTTGCCAATAAATCTAAATATTTTGTGTGAAAAGTTTGTAAGAGAGGCATGTAATAAAAACATTAGAGCCCAAACATGGGACTATGTACCCTCGGAGCAGGAGACCATTTGCCCTACTTACGTCGGGCAAATGGTCACCTGCCCTCGGGCTCATAGTCCCACGTTTGGGCTATTATATACTATGCGACAAAGATTGTCACTTTTGGTGGTAATTTGCCTCCAGTAGAAAACACAAGCACATTTTAGTTGTAGGCAAATTTGGTCGTTCGTTAAGCACGCACCGCGCAGTGACGTATTCATCTATTCACAGCTTGTTATTCCCGAGCACATTTCAATTCACAATCGAGGTCTACACCCACGACTGAAATGTATGCAACTACACACAGTAAGTGAGGCTACCCACAATTCCCCTTGATTTGTTCACTCAGACATTTTTTGCTAAAGGCTTTTTCAATTTTATCAGTTTCTTAACAATTTTTGACTTACAATTTAAGTTCAGGATTATTTGTTAAAACTATGTTCCAAAATTATTAATTATGTTTAAATTCAAGAGTACATTGAATGAGAAGTCGATGTTTGGAGGTGCTAAAAATTGCACACTTGTCAAGATAAAGTTATCAGCAATTAAGATGGTCTCATCATGCCACCTGTTAGACATGGAAATTTCCTTTGTTACGAACATTAAAAAAATCAATACCCTTTCTTTTTGCCAACACAGATGCAACTTATTCCCTTAGTTTCCTTGGAAATATTGTGTATAGCTGTCAAAAATCTAGGTCGACAAAATTACAAAATTACAAAATTGTTATCTCCTCCGCGGAAAGGGGTTGATCTTCTCATTATTCACAGTGAGAAATCAGAAAATTATGATTATCAGAATTATGTTGCTATAATTTTGAAATATGGACCGAGTTGTTTAGTATACAGAAGAAATTTGTTTCAGTTCAGTGAGTGATCTCCGTGTGTACAGATCATGGAGAATTGTGGGTAGCCTCACTTACTGTGCTACTTAAGTTGAGAGCACTCGTATACTTCTCCCGATGCAAAATGCACGCAGTCTTAATTGTGAAATAGCGCTATTTTAAACCAGAACCACTTTAGAATTTTTCTGCTCCGTAACTAGCACGGATTCACTTAGTTTTAGTGCATTTGCAAAAAACATCACGTCAGTGACTTGTTTCCTTTTGTTCATATGTTGAAATAAAGATGGATATTTATGTACTTTCTTAAATGAATTAAGGTAGTTCGCGCCTCGAAAATGAAAAACTTCCATTTTTTTTTTACCTCAATGAAACTTTTAACCACGCTCTTACTAAAGCAAGAATGAAAATCAGGGGTCACCTTGAAAAGTTTGGTACTAGAGAAACAAATTACATGGCATTTATTGGTATAAGAAATTCAAAATCGCCGCCATGCCTGTGTTAACTCTATGGAGAACAATTAAATTTTCGATTTTAGAAAAAAAAACTAAGACGGTGAAATTTTCTTACGCCAAAATTTTAAAATGAGCCCTCACTTGTAGTAGACCAAAACGGAATTGTAATAACTGAGAGTCCTAACTTCTGTCTCCGAGGCGCTTTCTACCTTAAAGGTAAATATTTATGTAATTCTTCTCAGAATCAAGGTGTATATAATAACTATTGATCAATGTTGTTTGTTTTCATCTGCGTCTTCATTAAAGCAACCTCTCTACCCGTTGATGAAGTCATGGTCGCGTCGCACATGAACTATTCCCATCTAGGTTGCTTTGTTGACTCGGGTAGGCGTGACTTGCCCATGTTAAAGCTGGAAGACAGGTTTGGCATGCGGCCCGATTTCTGCGTGGGCCACTGCGTCCACTATGGATTCTTCTACTCGGCCGTGCAGAATGGCAGGTTCTGCTCGTGTGGGCACTACTTCGGGCGGTACGGTGAAGCCCCGAGCAGCGAGTGCGACAAGCCCTGCACTGGCGACAAGTCGATGACTTGCGGGGGAACCAATAGGAACGACGTTTACTACACTGGATTGGGTAAGCCCGACTGTCATACTTCAAGCTTACAAATCCGTAATGTAAAACACTAGTTTGCAGAGACGGAAGCTGGCAGATTTCACGAGCCTAGAATTATTACAGGGCGCGGATTCTTGTTCTGTATTGTTGTAATTTAGAGTTTGAATTTCATGACCGCTATTGCTAGAGACGACGACGACGACGATGATGATGATTATGATGTTGTTGTTGTTGTTGTTGTTGTTGTTGTTGTTGATACTAGTGTGCCTCTCGGTGCTGTAACAGACTCCCTGATCCGTTTTTACTTAATATTCAGAGTTACCTCAAGCAACGCCATGTTTGGACAACACTGGGGTCAAGCTTGAGAACAAATGTTTCGTGTACATGTCGTCCCCACTGAGGTGGTACGAAGCTGCGCAGGACTGCGTCCTGAATCGAGGCAATCTCGTTACGATTCTGGACGATAATCAACAGGTAATTCAGTGTAGTCTGAGAGATTATCCCAATCAAGCTTTAAGCCCGTAAGATTGAAAAGTGAGGATATGTGAACTCAGACTTCAAGTCGTTGTAGTTTTGACATCGGCAAAAAAGTTGTAGAATTATTGTTGATTCTGACAAAAATTTACACATAGTCAAAAGAGTGAGAAAAGATCTGATTGATTTTTGACAGCTTGGGAAAAAAGTAATGCCAATTTCTTCCGTATAATCTTAAAATCAAACGAAGATAAATGCATGTGCAACATTAATGAAGTTGACGTTTCCATTTTTTAGCGACGGAAATGAAAGTTGCTGTATTCTGATGGAGTTTGAAGTTGCTTTTCATGTGCTGTAAGCGTTTTTATAGACCTTTCAAACATCCTGGGTTTTGCTTTCTCTGAGAGTAGGTGGGATTATGGCTAGAAACGTACTGACTTTCACCAATTTAGATGATTATGATAATACTAGTTCCTGTATCCCCAATGGTAACATTACTAGACTATTTCGTTGGCAGTGCGAAGCTATATGCGCTAGAGCAAACAATAAAATATAGAAAGAATACTAAAAACTACAAAAAATACATACAACTAAGTTAAGAATTCTCGTAATCAAATTTATTTTGTGGTTATATGCTCTCTGCTGATTGGTGATCATGCACTGCCATAAACCTGCGCTCTAAACGCGAAAATATGCTTCAGTTTGGGCATGCGTAATTGTTTTCGAAGTGCGGACCAATCTCGGTGACCGAGACACTCTGCTGGGGACAGCGCCCCCAGCAGAGTGTCTGGGTCACCGAAGTTGAAATGTGTCTATAAATCGTTATGTTTTCATTAACAGTACAACTTTGCATTACGGTATTTAACGTAATCGTTTTAAGTTTATTAATGAGCACGGATTGGACAGAATGACTGACAGACATTCGATATCATTGATGATGGAGTAACACGGTGTCCACTTCCGCTTCCGCTAGGCTTTCCTGGAATACTTCACTATGACGTTTGGTCACGATGATTACTGGATAGGGTTGAACGACATCGAGTACGAAGGAGAGTTTCGCTTCGCGGACTTAACTGCAACAGAATTGGGAAGTTGGGACAATTTTCAAGAAGGTTACCCTCTGGGAAATGCTGAAACAGACGACTGCGTCAGTATGTGACTATAAATTTGTAACAGCTATCTGTATGAAGAGACAACGGGGATAGAGATAAGCGATCAATCATTGCCCTTTGGAGAGGTAGTCCAGGCAGGGCTAAAATATGTGCAGAGAAAAAACCCCTACGTTTGTAAAGACCTCAAAGTGGTCCCTGACCTCAAAGTGGTCCCTGACCTCAACTTAAAGTGGTTCCCAAGTTTTCAGTTGACCTTGATTTCCTTGCAGTATAATTAAATTTTTATTCGTATCTTGATATAAAGTTGTAGAACTCTGTAACGTCCTCAGTACTGATCTGTTGTGCGAGTCGTTTTTGACAAATACGTCCACTTTTGTCATGTTTTTAATTCCCCATGCACTTTATCTTGCAAAACCTGAACTGCGCGTCATTTTTTCCACTGACCTAGAGGACTCATTGAAAGCGTCATGGGGATCTTACCAGACATTTAGGATGGGTACCACTTTCAGGTCAGGGACCACTTTGAGGTCTGAACAACCTTGTTTATAAGCCTTGCTTCTTTTTCTAAAAATTGACTGGACTATCTCCGTAAAAGTATTTCCAATACGAAAAAATGAAATATTTTTGAATTTTTGAACGGGCAAATAGTAACACAAATAGAGAAAAGAAAACAAAAAAAGCACAAACTAACAAATTTGCAATGCCGCATTCTGACAGCCGCTCTCAAAATCGTATGATGAACCTGTAAAACATGATGATATATAGAAATAGATAACCGGGGAGAGGGATTGGCAGATAGGCAGATAGACAAAAAGGCAAAGAGATAGATAAACAGACAGACGGACAGATTGTCAGTAATACCGACTGGAATTTTCAGACTAATTTTTCCTTATGAATGATTATATTTTTCTCATATTTATATGGTTTGGACATATCATTGTTCCTATAATTTTAAGTGGTGTAGAAATTCGATGAATGATATTTGTTTTGATGGCGACATTTTGAAACAAAGTAAGAACGTAGGTTTAACAGCGTAGATTTGACAAATCTACGCTGTTAAACGCACTTAATGTAGAATGCGCCTCGGGGACAGACAATGGACTCTTAAATTTCTACAATTCTTTTCTGATCTACCACTTGTGGGCACTCATTTTAAAGCTCTTGAAGAAAGAAAAACTTTCACCGTCTTAGTTTTTCGAAAATCCAACATTTAATTTTCTCCCATAGAGTTAACACAGGGATGGCGGCCATTTTGAATTTCAAAAATTGCAAAATGTTGGGCAATTTGTTTCGCTAGTTCCGAACTTTGCACGGTGACCCCCGATTTTTATTGTTGATTTGGTAAGAGAATGGTTGAAGGTTTCGTTTGAGAAAGTTTGAGCAAAAGTTTAAGTCTTTCACTTTCGAAGGGGCATACTACCTTAACGAAATATTAGTCCGAAGATTGCCGGATGCTTAAAACTTAAGCAGCAGATATAATTACTTCACTTACTTTGTACTTGAAGTAACTCACACAGATACACACAGTGTCTCTGTGTGTCTTTGTGTGTGTCAATACATAGTACTTCGCATCTAATTCTTTGTTCTCGATTCTTTCTCTTGCGACCTGATCAAATGTGTATTCGGCAGAGATGAAAAGCGACGCTGGGTATCAGTGGGTGGACGCAAACTGCGGCTCTCCGAACAAGTACATATGCGAAATAAATGTGGAATGTAAGTTGGCACAACCATGCGTTACTTTGGTGAAATGTGCATTCATCATGACGTCACAAAGTGCTATAGCATTGGCAGATTCTCTTACATCTGGGTTTACCGATGAAGCTGCTTTAATAAATTCCTTCGGAAGAGAACATACGAGATTATGAAATAACGGGGTTTTTCTTTGCTGTGTGATCCTATCCAGATATTTACGATAGCGCTTGCGGTAATCGCGGCGAAGGTATCAGCTTCTATGCCAACTGTTATCTGCGACTTGATGACGTTGGCAGATGGGAGGACGCCGTGAAACAGTGTAACATCAGAGGGGGTATACCGGCCACCATTGCTGATAGCAAGACACAGGTGAGAAATCATGATTCGCAGTGTGTTCGCGCGTACCGGCGTGAGAATTTGCATGTGTTGCGGTTGACTTAAGAAAGAAGGCAGTTGCTCTGTACGTGTGCCCTCACCTTTGCTGGGCGATAGAAGTGATTGCCAACTTGAATGGCATAACAGCTATACCATCAATAAGAGGAAAAATATATTATTGACATTCGGAAAAGACTTTTCAAACAGTAATTTCTACCCAATTTTAATATTAAAACTGACGAAAAACTTGTCATGAGACAAGAAGCAGCAATTGATGTAAATGTAGAATAGCCAAAATAGTCTTGATTTCCGTTTCCAGCCATTGCTGTGCACAGAAGACCGTTTGTCACAACAAAACGGGACTTTCCTCATCCATAAGCGACTTAGTGATGTCTAAATTGACAGACTCGTCACGTTTAATAATGGTCGTATAGAGTTAAAGCGTTGATACAGTGACGCAATGTGATTGGGAAACGCGGCGAGCCACTATTATCCTCGTAAACCCGACATTCATTGCAGAAAAATTGAAGTGATTATATGGAGACAGGAGGGGGGGGGGGGAGGAATGCAGTTCATATGAGAAAGGGTTTACTCTGCCTATTCCCCGCATGAAATGAAAATCTAACCCCTTATTTCTTTGCAAAGAGAGGGAAAACAAAGCAACGAATATAGATGTGAATATTGACAATATTGAGCCAGAATAGTTATAACAATATAGGGCTATATTCTCTCACTGCTTAGCTCCGATTTCATCCACAACGAGACAGATATTGCAGTTGGGCTGATAGTTAAGATTTTTGCCTGTCTCCTCCACATATTGCAGGCATTCATTTCTAAGTACGTTGCCTTGACCGGTGCTGACTCAAATTGGTACTTTGGCCTCAACGACATCGAAGCAGAGGGCAACTACACGTTCATGGATGGCACACCCGGCGGCTCCTATGAAGCCTACTGCCACGACGAGCCCACCAACGCCGAGGACGAAGATTGCACGAGTAAGTCTACCCTCTCTGAATGGCGAATAGGCGAGTTTCTGATTAGTGGTGGCTGACGGGTATTGGCTTGACTAGCTTACTGGACTCCTAGAGCTAAACATATGACGCTGCTATAGGTACCAGATACTTATAATCTGTTAAAGGTAGAACGCGCCTTGGGGACAGATATTCGGACTCTCAAACTTTTACAATTCTTTCCTGATATACCACTTGTGGAAGTTCATTTTAAAGCTCTTGACGTAATAAAACTTTTCATAAGCTTAGTTTTTAGAAATTCGAAAATTTTATTTTTCTCCATAGAGTTAAGCCAGGGATGGCACCCATTTTTAATTTTAAATGTCGGAAATTCCGGGGGTTTTGTTTCTGTAGTGCAAAAATTTGCACTACGACCCCCGATTTTTGTTCTTGATTTGGAAAGAGAGTGGTTGAAAGATTAAATAATGAAATTTTGACCAAAAGTTTAGTCTTTCACTTCCGAGGCGCATACTACCTTAGGCCTAACGTGCTGGAAATAGAGCAGACAATGCTCTCTAAATATTGGCGTATAATTAATCTAAACGCTCTGCTTTTGCATTGAGTAACTGCAATTTCCACATATACATAGACATACATACATATAACTTTTATCGTAATTGCCCTGCAATCCGAGAGAGAGAGAGAGAGAGAGAGAGAGAGAGAGAGAGAGAGAGAGAGAGAGAGAGAGAGAGAACGCATAGGAATGGGACTGAAAAGTGCATTGCTGGTAAATTTACCTCTGCCACCAGGTTCACGAAATGTTCTTTTCTGTCTAGCTGATCGCCAAGGAGTGTGTAAATTAGAAAAATCGATGAAGGGCGTTAATTGTGATTTGTGTAAAAAAAAACTAAGGTAAAAATGTGTGCGTCTTTAAGACAGCATTTGTAAATTAATAAATTTATGAGGCAGATCATTATATGAACAATCATCAAATCTTACTTGTATGACATGACACGTAAATTTTCTTGTTCGAATATATTGAAAATGAAAATATGTCAACATTTTCCCTTGTTTGAAAGATCTCAGCCGTAAAGACATTAAAAGGGCCAGTAATATGCTAACCTTTGATGAGTATCTTGAATGTGAACCATAATTCCTTATTCCACTCAACAAAGCATGATAATATAAAGTGTGGTCAGCAATTCAGCTAGGCCCGTACGTGCGTAAACGGCATTGTTATTGTTGACAAATGAATTGTGGTCCGGACTAGAATTCAAGTGTAAACATACAGACGCCAAGTTGACAAGCTGAATAGTGGGTGTTTCAACATTCTGTAGGGAGTAGAATAAGAAGTTGCAATTGATATAACAGATAAAAAATATGAAAAAATCATAAAAAGTTAGCATTACTGGCCTTTTAAGTCGTCAGATAGGTAATCCTCAATGTCTGTAATTTTTCCTGAGATTTTCGTTTTTTCACAACTTACTGAGTCATTTGTTGATAATTATTGACACGTGTCCGTCCTTTACAGTGTTGGTGTTCAAGAAAAATTACCTTTGGGAGGACGTTAGCTGTAACTCACAAGGAGGTGTCGTCTGCGAACTGAGTAAGTAAACTTTTATTTTATGACGTCAATCGTGTTGAGTTCATTGTTTGTAGACCGCTATTTTTTTCTTCTTCAACGCAGTCACTCTACGTTACATAAAATTGGTAGAATTTCGAAAAAAAAAATTATGCTGAAGCACATAAATGTACGTGACTGGTTGTTTGTACATTAAAAGAACTATTTCGAATAGTGTCAGTATGAATGCATGAATATGAATCCAGCAATCGCTGCGTGGTCTTCTTTCAGGGATTCTGAATCCGAAATCAACTTGAATTCTCTCTACCTTGAATAGATTTTGTGTTAATTGGGCTACATGATATTGAAATCCGCATTGCTATACATGCGACTTCTTAGAAAATCCCGAATTTTAGATAGTGATCTAATGAACTCTTTCAACGCAAAATTCACTGTTTTAACGGCAGAATGTTCAGGGATTTTGATGAAATTTGCTAAAGTCGTTATTTTCTTCCTTTTAGGCATTTCTGGTATGGCTTCTGTAATGCCTGTAGGAATACGCGATATTTTTAGTATGATCGACCGCGCGTCTTAGATTTTATGCAAAATCATATCTAAGGTATTGAGAATTGTACATGAGGGGGAAATTGATTGTCGAAACCGAAAAAAAACCCCACACAAACGAATAAAGAGATAAATAAGTGTATAAAACACGATTGAAACTAATTTGGGATAATTGGATGGCGAAGTAATGTCAATTTAATCTACAAATGTAATCTCATCTGCTTTTCTTTTTACTTTACACACTTGTTTTGTGAGTAATTTGCAATATTGCAACATTCATGCTATACGGCACCTGACACTTTTGAGAAATTCGAAAAAATATGAAAATCCAATTATCCAAAATTAGTTCCAACCGTGTTATAATTACCGTAGCGATATCTAGGCATAATTAGTCTTAAACAAATCTTAGTTCGAATGGAGAATCAATAAAGTACGTCGTTTCTCAAATGAGTTCATAATGTTTTTACATTGTGTTTATAATGCAGGAAAATACGTTGGAAGTCCATGTTCAGTCGGTAAGTGAACAAATTTCTTGCAACGCTGCACAGGCAAATACAATTTTAATGTACGGAAACATACAAAATGAGAGAGAGAGAGAGAGAGAGAGAGAGAGAGAGAGAGAGAGAGAGAGAGAGGATGGAGACAGAAAAAAGTGACGTACGTTCACAGTTCGCTATGCATGGCAGAGGGGAAGTGACCAAAGGGAATTTCGAAACATAAACGGTATGCTTAAAAATAGTGCAAGTTAGTGTCCGTGGAGAGAAAATTGACGGGTAAGGTCAACTTCATAAAGTTTCAGTAAAAGTAATTTCGACATTTGGACACAAAGGAATTTTTTGTTAGATAAGCTTATTGTTTGTAAAAGTGAAGCCTGCATTTTACCATTTTCACCCCTTTTGTTATCTGATTGCTTGCCTCGGGTCAAGAAAAAGCAAGTGTTTTACACCAACTTTGTAACACAGTAACTGAACAAACTTGTTATTAAGCGCCACGTGGCATTTTAGTTATTGAGTCTCTATATTTGTTTAAGTAGTATAATTGATGTGCTACAACAATTTCAATTTATTTAATGCTTACATATTTCCGTGACAAATCTACTGCAAGCTTAAGTCAGTATTTGCATCGAAAGGGAAAGACTCTCACTATAACCATTCTTTTTTAAGGATTAGGATTTAGCCGAGCGGTTTTGGCCGGGTGCCGTACGTTGTGTGATTGAATCAGGATATATTTTGAAAATTAGACCGGTGAAACCCTTTTTTCAATTTTTCTACATAGTAAGCGTACAGTTATGTTTCAATTTTTGAGTGGTCAAGAATTTGACATTCGTAGAAAGTATGGGGTGGTAACAATGCCAAATCTCTACTTCCCCTTCGTCCTGACATCTAGATATCATATCATCTTTTTACAATGTAGGCGGCAGTGAAATATCTGAAAAAGCAGTCATTTTAAACCACGAAATGGAATTGATCGAAATATCCATATTTTTAAATTGGCATTTTTCCATATCCTACGGAGTCCTATTCAGAACCAATTTCCATGGAAACGGATACGGTGATCCCCGCTTTCTACTTCATTTTTAAAATGATACTAAATTAAAGAATGCAATTTGCAAAAGTTAATGTAAATTGCATTACTTTTAACTTTAGTATGAATTTCTCGTACCTCACGGTAATTCACCTAAATCTGTACTATTGTGTCATTTTGTTTCCCTCCCTCCCCCTCCCTCCCTCCCTCTCCCCCTCTCTCTCAATACATACGAACATGTCTATCTATCCATCTGTCAATATATCTGTCTACTAACCTGTTTGTCCATGTATTCTCTGTTTCGGTCTCTCTCTCTGCATCTTGTCTGTTTGTCTTTCCGCCATTCTTCCTGTCCATGCTTTCCAAAGTGAAATGTGTGAAATGAAATCGCGACATTCTTATCACAGTTGTCAAGATTGTCGGCTTTAATTCTTTGCAGGTTGGACAGAATACAATGGCCGCTGTTATTTATATGTGTCTACTCCATCCACCTACGCCGAAGCTAGCGAATTCTGTGCTATTATGTGAGTACAGCATCGTACATTTGTTCGCGCTATTACCTCATTGCCACTTTGACGTCCATCTTGAGCATCTTATCGATAACCGACGAACTATTGATCGGTAAACAGTGGCCACATTAAAGGGACATAAGCTGTAACTTGTGGCAAGTTTTTCAGTATTCTGCTTCCGTATATCAACTACCGTGTCTGACCCTAATCCCTTTGTCATGCTGAAATTTCAAGTATTCTTTTTGTCAACACAGCTTGCATGTGTGTAGTAATCATTGTTTAATGTTTACAAAGAATTCTAGTCCGGACTTGAATACAATTTTCAACAATAACAATGGAGATTATACTCATATAGGTTGTGCAGATATGCTAAATACTTGGCATTCAAAGTCAAATATTCATAAAATACATCTACATGTACTGTATGCTACATCTTATTTTGATCTAGACCTTGACCAGATTGGGGTCCGTGCAACATTGCCTCGTTCAAATCGATCAACAGTTTCCTATGCACTTTGTTGATGTCCCTGTTCTAGACTGTCAGACCATAGTTTATCAAATAATTTGTTAACACTAGTACTGTGTCCTTCCTTACACTCATTTTCTGTTCATAATATTTCAGGGAGGGCGCAACACTTGCCACCGCTTCGACAAACGCAGCACAAAATTTCCTCTACGAATTCGCTGTGGATCAAAATACGAACTTGTGGATAGGTGAGTGTAAATGCGATGTCTCTCGGCACAGCTTTAGATTCGTTTTCAAATTTGGTGCCCGATATCTTTCTGTATGCCTCGACTGTCTTTATGCGTGTAGGGTTGAGTCACCGGTCTAGCAATGGTGGTATCCTAGCAACGCGAACGCCACAGTCACAGGCAAAGAAGCATAATAAAGGTGAATGAGTACTCTGTGTCCAACATTCAGTGTTGCAGCC
>LD343347.1:57109-74340 GCA_001465055.1 Ptychodera flava
ACAGAGAGACAGACAGAGAGACAGACAGACAGACAGACAGAGACTTTAGGACCAAAGCAAAATAGACTTAGAAACCGGAACGGGGACGTTGTAGAGAAACGGTGAAATAAAGAAAAAGTACAAGATTCACTCTCAGGAAGAGTACTTGCGCTCATTTGAACTGAAGTTGATCGATATTGACTTACAGCGGACATTATCGCATGCAAAGGGAATTATAGCACTTTAGGAAACAAAAAATTGAGGCAGATCAATGCATACGTTTAGCATCGATGGATCGATCGACAGACAACGGCATTAAAGTAATGTAGCGAATAGATAGATTTGACCTGATAGGTATGTAGACATATACTTTGATGTACACGCAAACAGAGACATATGGAGGAATCCGGTTTGGTCGAGTTGGTACATAGGGTTGCGCCTCATCACGTTTCATAGATGGGAAGTCTTTTATATATTAAACAAATAGAATCATACGAAAGGTGAATTAGTATTGGATTACAAGGAAGAACCGAAGGATAACTTTCATTCCTTGTTGCTATTTCAGTCTTGTCATACGACAGCAACTGTTTCTGGAATGACGTCAGCTGCAATAAGGAGTACAACTACATCTGCGAACTTGGTGAGTTACAGCGCATGCGTAAAGCTAGTGTATGAATCTGGAAAGAATAATCTCATGGGTAATTTAATTTAGCCGCTATTGCGCTCTCCCGTGTTCCGCGTGCATGTAACGTGTATTGCAGTTCACGGATATTGTTTCCCAAGGGCTTTAACTGCCGTTTCAATATTTTTTGTATTAATCTATTGGGAGAGACCTTGAGGCTAATGCTTGTGCTGGTACACGAAGATGAGCCTATTTTCGAACAGATAGAAAATATTAACGCGGATACGAGCCAGGTCAAGGTACCGGGAAATGTAAAGATCTGTGGTGAAGGAATTAGGAGTGGTTTGTTACATGCAGTGACGTCATATTGTATGGTGAACTGTTACGTTAGAAATTTTTACACATTGCAATACTTCATTTTAATGCCGTTTCTCGGTTCTTGAAGATTCAAATTTTGAAATTACACGTCCGTATAATTACATGTATTTCTCCTATTATTATTTAATGGCCGTAAAATTCGGCGATAACATGGAACAACCAATAAAACAAACAAACAGGACCCATCTGCGCAAGAAACGGCCGTACATCAGAGAGCAGTCTTCTATTCGGCTTACAAAGGCAAAATTGTGCGCATGTAGCGCTCGCTTGTTGCCGCTACAAGTAGTCGCCTAACGCACCGCGATATCACACAAGCCTTCTGCAACTGAGCTTGCCATGGAAATGAGCTAATTATCCAACGTAATTTGTGAAAATAGAAAGAGGAAAGTGAACCACTTAGGTCGATTATTTTTTTTCTCTTTCAATGGTACAGGTAACGCACCAGGTAGCGCCTGTCCCCACGGTAGGTTAATTTAGTTTCCTTGCCTTGTCAATTTAAATTCATTTCAATGTTTGTCGGTTTCATTCACTTTCGGTCAGCATGGTGATACAATTGATTTCAAGGGGAGATGCGTTTCCATTTTCATAAACAGGCACAGCAGTTTATTTGCCGGGGATCTTGATGTCCGTTTAATGATAAAATAATTGAATGTATTGTCATGTCGAGTATTATTACCACTTTTTCACTCTCTTCGGTTATGGCTTTAGCCTTCATCTGTGTTATTGTGTATTCAAATATAGCGCAGCCAGTGAAAATGTTAATATTAATTTATATCTATCTACGACTTTTCTGTTACTGTTCTTTTCCCTATGTGTTCAACTAATACAGTATGCTGGTTTCATCTTTTGCCGTCTGCCCATCTGTAATTCAGATACAGCCAACGAAGCTGTTGATGTAAACGTGTTTTCCAGCGGGCGGGCAAATTTGAAAATAATCAGTGGGCGGGGAGAGGAATTGAATTTTTACTGTTGGAAGGGAAGACATTTCAGTTTTTACAGTGGGTGAGGTTAAAATTCCTGGCAGTGGGTTCCGGAACATAGGTAGGGGGAGGGTAATGATTTGATTGAAAGAAGTTTAGGGTAGATTAAGCGTTATCTATTGCGGGAGAGGGCAGTAGGGAGCTTGATCTGCTGTTGGGTTGGGACAGTACGTATACTGTAGGGCAGTGGGCATAACCTTTCAGTTTAAGAGGGCATATTTTTCGCACATGGTGGTGGGAGGGCAGCTACGAACAGCTTCACGTACCCCTCCCAAATCATAAGTCAAGGTCAAGAATTTGTAAAAATCAGTGTACCAGGTTAAGGAACATGTTTTGCGTTGCTTTAAAAAATAACCAGCTGCCTGCACCTGTGTAACTATCCCCGTCTCATACTTCCATTACATCGGCAGGGTGGTCTGAATTTGAGGGGCACTGCTATATCTTGTACGAAAAGGGATCAACCTACAGTGATTCCATGGGCATCTGTAACCAAACGTATGTATTTATTTATTTTTGAAAGTGATGGCAACTGACGCGCAGCGTCTCGGAAGCTTGCCCTGCATCGGTCAGATAAATGTCATAAAGCCAATAATCTAAAAACTTTTTAAGCTGCTGCATACACTATTTTATCTCTGAACAGCCAATTAACTATTACCTTCTAAGCTGCAGCATACTAAGTTGGCCCGATGATGATGATGATGACAATGATGATGATGATGATGATGATGATGATGATCATGATGATGATGTTGCTGATGCTGATGCTGATAATGAGAGTGGGGAAGCGATGATGATGAGAATAATGGTGATGAGAGTGATGATGAGAGTGATGATGATGATGATGATGCTGCTGCTGCTGCTGCTGCTGATGATGATGATGTTAGCGCTGACAGTTATAATACTAAAGGTTTACACTGATTTTGTGCGATGTATAAATGCAGCTATAACTAAGATTGATACATGATCATTGTTGCTTTGACTTTGTTGTTTTAGAGAGCAGTAACCCTGTCCGTTTTAATTACAGAGGAGAAGAATTCTTTCTCAAGATTGAGAGCCAGGCCGAGGCTGACTTTATCGTTAGCGAGTTCGTAAGTTCAAAGTCATTCCACATTTGGCTAGGTAGGTATCAAGTCTCGGAGGTGACGCCTGTCAATCAAACGGAATGTTCAATTTCTCAAATGAAATGGATATATATATCAGGGATGACGAGTGCAACAATTTCAATATCGTATAAATAAAAAAACGATTTAAAAAACAAGAGGACTAAGCCAAGGCACACGAAGCAGCGTGGTGTTTTCCTAATGCCATTAACTTAATCCACTCGTCAAAATTGTCCAATGCTTAGTGATAACAGAGTAAGCACTTTGCTAATTCCGTATTTGAGAGGGTAACATAGTTAATGGACATTTAGATAAACGGTCCCCGTACTGTAAAATGTAGGCCAATCTTTGCTAATATAATTTCCTAAATTGACAACAGCGTTACTGTTTTTTTATTTCTACCCATGGGCCAATGTTCGGCAAAAAACTAGCCCACTTCCTGACGACTAGACATATACATGTAATAAATCTCAATGTCAATATCGGTATAGTATTCGTGTAGGAATGTCGACGCCAGGGCTCTTAGTTTTCGATACACATTGAGTTTCCTGAAGTTCCTATGTAATCCATCTGTGTTATCTGAGAGCGGTGCATAATTTATTTCAATATATTTTTAAAAAACCTGTAACATTTCAATATTTAACTCTGATCAACCGACTCAGCTTGCCGTTGGCCTTTTCATAACAAAACAATTAACAAACAAACAAATAGAAAATTACTGTCCGTGACACAAAGTCCGAAAGAATAACTTAGAGTAAATGACGTGACGACTTTGTTCTTAGATGTCTGAAAAGTATTATTGATAATGAAATTTGAAATTTAACTATTGAAGCTAAACAAATGAACATATATTTATGCATACTATCTGGTACTTACACTTTTTAAAGTTGAAATGGGCTTCTATGCAGTTCAACATTGTTGATTCATCAAGATTTAAATGAAACCAAGGCTGGCGGTGGGCACTGAACCCCATTAAAAAAATGATCGACATGCTAATAACATAATTGGAACTAATATGGGATAATTGGATATTGGTGTAATGTTGGGTTTAATCAGCAAATATCAGCTCATCTACTTTACTCTTTATTTTGCAATTCGCCTGTTTTTATTAGTACTTTGTAATATTGCTACATTGCTTTCAGCTATAGGACACTTAACACTTTTGATAAATTTAGACAATTAAAGATCCTATTCTCCCAAATTAGTTCCAATCGTTTTTAATATGTCTTGAAGGTTGAACGAACAAGATTACAAACTCTAATAGGCATGTTTAAGATATGGTTCCTGACACTGTAGAGTCATAATAGAATGTCATCCACTTCGCATGCACAGCACGTCCTTTGCAAAATGTCGATGCAATCAGTGTTGTGAAATGTCTGATTTAAGAGATCGGGTGTGAACTACAATGTCTTTAAAATTGGCGCATGGTGGCCTTGTCGCTTGTAATGGTAAGAAATATGACGTGTCCTCGTGTAAAGTTTGAAATCAATGAAATCTGTCAGGTAGCGTCTGAGAAAGGTAGTGAACGGAAACTGAGGCGGACGACCGGATAGGGCCCCATGTAAGTCTCTGTTTAGGAATTAGTCCGTGTGGTTGTACTGATCCTACCGTGTTATATTTCATGTATGATAACAAACAATTACAGAAAAGTCTTCTTGCATCCCTAAGGGTTAACTGACGTCAAGGACGAGGGAACATTCACGTGGTCCGACGGTTCGGGCATCGACTTTGCCGACTGGGACTCAAACAACCCAGACGACGTCGACGGCACACAGGACTGTGTACATATCTCCAAAGCTACCAACAAGTGGAGGGACGTTGAATGCGGAGTGACTTACATAAGAACAGTCTGTGAAATGGCACCGTAGACTGACCTTGACCTGACAAGAGGCCTGCTTGATCTATTGGATCGAGACGCATCTCTGCATGACAAACCTTATATACGCAACATAAACGTGAACTCGCTTTCTGCTCCTGGTTCGAACTATTAGCATACGCCTATAGCATTGAGTAGATGGAGGTACTGTGATAACAAATACACAGCCTGGCCCAACAACTAGCAAAAGTTCGATTAAATAACGAACAAACACACAGTGTGAATGCCTTTATTTCATGCCTGGCATGTTGCCAACAACGAGATGACAAGAAATACGACATGAATATTTTTACTCCGCTCTTCCTGAATTAGGCCTAACTTTAACAGTAAATGCTCATCGAGTAAATTTCTAAGTGAAAAACGTACACGCCAAAGTATCCCTGAAAAAACCCAAACAAAACGTGCAAATCACATACCGTACATAACAAGGATTTTTATGATACGAGAATGCCAATTTTGGGGTGAGTAGTATTTCACCTGACGTCTGCAGATCTGGCAGACACGAATTTCAGTGTCATGATTCGCCCAATGCTACAACCCATCATATCAGTTCAATATTTTATGGTCCTTATATTTGCCTTGTTTTGTGTAAAGTGTACGGCGATTTCCGGACGGCTAAAAAGCATTCTCCCATATATTGTGAGCGAGCTCTCCTCCAGATACATGCATAAATATGAGTACAAAGCGTGCTTTGTTCACATTGAAAGTGACACAATGAAACACAGCATTTTCTCTTTTATTTGTTTTATTTTTAATCCCACACGATCCGCCTTGCTTGAGTGGTGAGACTTTCCCTTATCAACTGGATACTGGATGGGAATATGTCGTTCCATCACAAGTACAACAAATGCAAAGATTCGGTCGTATTGGCGTAGAGCGCACAATTTGGAACGCGCATATCGTCGTTTTTACCGACCAAGTAGGCTCGTCCCAGAATATAATAAATACGCAAATGACTGATTGAAACGTAAAACTAGCAGTGCCAGATTCGTGATATAGCAGGGTGAGAATGCGCTTGATCTCTTTTTCCAAAAATGTCCCTTTTTTCACGTTTCAGGCTCGAATTTAAATATATTTATATGATAGCGATAAACCACCGTAGCAACGGTATACCATTCGGTTTTGATATTCCACTCCATATACACAATCCAACGCTATCACTCGTGTCTGTAAGTCTTGAAATGATCAAATGCTCCATGTATATCCGTCACTACGTGTGGTTTGAATCGCTTCATCATAAATATAGAAAGCTACAACTTGTTGCGCTTGATATCACCTCAGCATATAATTACGTATAATTTGGCAAAATAAAAATATGTGATGACAAAAGAGTCTCGTGCTGTGAATATTTTGGTAAGATAGTAAACTGCACTAACCTATAACAATATGAAACTCATCTTTAAAACTTGACACCAATAAAGCCATTGGCGGATGAGTGCAGTTGGTGAAACAAATTACCCGTTCTCTGGCTAATGACTGCGGCATTATAATGGATTCTTCCACATTCTACTATAGTATATCTTTACTCTGGGACTTATGACATTTGCATTTGTAGACTGCTCATGCAATTAAAACTGACACTTTTCATCAACTTATTGAAAAGGCATTTAAGCCCTGATATCAATTTACTCTTACAAACAGAAGTACAGTTACATTTATAAAATGATGGTGTAAACTTGAACTAGAGACGCACACAGCACCTCGTTGGCAACGTGCTTTGACCCTCTCCCTCTGTCGGGGACAATTTGAGATTGGTGCAGACCTGCTCAGCGACCTTTGCAGCCGACGAGTTCAAGTTCGCTGACATGTCTCGTATATCAGTGGGGCCTTACTCAGTAAAACCGTTGAGGGCACATCAGTGTAAAACTGAGAATCAGTGGAGTCTGCTTTCATGAGGGTTGTAATAGTTGTGGTGTAGATACATAAGGCAAAGGTGTGTCAAACTGATTGTCACAGGCATTTTAATACGTCATAAAAGGATACAAAAGGCGGTACTTAGTGTACTCACAAATCACACACATCAAGTATGACTCCCATAAGATTATGTTTTTTTGCTTTTCTGCAGAATTTGTCGTGTTCAGAATTAATATACAGAAAGTGATTGTGCATTCAGTATAGAGTACACGTACAAGTATATGATTGGATAGTCTCGGCTTAGCCTGTACAGAAAGAAAACGAAATTTAACTTCCGATTACGGGAAGGAGAAGCCATCTACGGAAAAAAACTACATTTGAATCAAAACAATCGCGGGCTCTAATTAATTACTTTAGGGTATTTCGCGCCTCGAAAGTGAAATACTTAAACTTTTGCTCAGACTTTCCTTAATGGAACTTTCAATCACTTTCTTTCAAAATCGAGAAAAAATCAGGGGTCACCATGGAAAGTTTGGTACCAGAGAAAGAAATTACCTATAGATAACATTTACCAACATTTGATATTCAAAATGGCCGAAATCCCTTTGCTCATTCCATTGGGAAAGATACGATGTTCGAATTTCGAAAAACTAAGACGATGAAAATTTTTCTTTCTCCGAGAACTTTAAAATTAGTCCTCGTAAGTTGTAGACCAGAAAAGATTTGTAAAAGATTGAGTGTCCCAATATCTGTCCCTGAGGCGCATTGTACCTTAAGTGTGAACTCGCGCTGTAACTTTTGAAGTGACGATTTGAAAATCGACCGGGTAAATTTTATAAAGCTGAGAGTGTGCGAAAAACAGCTTCGGAAAGTATGAACGTACATATTATGTAGACAGCTGACAACACGACTCATCGGGCAAGATGGTGGCATAGACGACTTTAAGGTCATATGACACTGATATTGACGCTGGGGTCCAGGTAAACACTGAAAATTTGGATGACTCGAAAATATTTGGTATAGTATGTAAAATATGTTCGGTGTTTCTGTAACAAAAAAAGAGGATTTTGCATCAATTTGGAATGATTTCACTTCTGTCAGAGACGATCAATACAATTTGTTCAAGGGACTCGTTTTCATGAAGTACTGTACATTCGGAGATTTTTCGATGCAAGCAGGTGATTTAGTGGTACATTGTATGTATGTTGACGGAAAGTGACTTCAAAAAACAATGTCTACACTAATTGAAAGGTGGCGTGTCATCATTTAGTCTTGCCCTCGTTTCTTTATTCGTAGCATCAGTCCGTTTTCTGATTTCAGTGTCATTCCCATCTTCCGATCGTGAGTGAAGCTTTCGACAAGTTCAAGGTCAAAGTGATGCAGCACCATGGCGGCGGTGATCTTCATCTCGTTCATGGCAAAGTTCTGACCAATGCAGTTTCTACAAAAAGAGGTGGCAATTAAAAGAACCATTTCTGACTCGAGTTACTTTCCTGTGCACGTATTTGAAAATGTGCTTGCGTTTCTAGAACCCAGAATATTTACACCAAGTAAACAAAGGTGATGTTGAATATCAATTCCTTGTTCAGTATGCATGAAGTACTATATTGGTCCACAAAAATGAGTGGTTTTTGTACTGTAGTTGACAAAAACACACAACTCGTTCCGTTGGTATGGCAGACATTCACAACTGAGGGCGCCCTCTATCAGTTAAAGAACAACTGGGACTAACCTCGGTCCAGCAGAGAAGGGCACGTAGGCGTACGGTGATCTGTCTTTGCTGTTCTCGGGAGTAAACCTCGACGGATCAAAGACATCGGGATCTTTCCAGACCAGTGGATTGTGATGAAGTGCGTTGATAGAAACTACAACGCGGTAACCTGTGTAAGTGGAGAGACAAGATATAGATGTACACAGATTTTCCGGTAATTTACTATGATGGAGTTGTCCTCGATTGTCAATATAGTCCACGGGTGCATGGGAAGCAATGCATTCTTAACTTGAATGCACGGTGATTTGCTAAGATTAATTTGCTACAGCTAAAATATTCTAGTTTGCAGTGGCTCAACATATTGATCATGATGCTGTGATTATTTTCAATTCCATGGCTGTACTTCAGACCATATTATTCCCTAACTAGGGCCAGAAGTCGTTTACTTTACAGATTTTCCCCTCATTATTTTTGTTAATCTATTATCAACTTCATTTTCTCTTTCTACTCCCAAAGCATGTCGAAACACATACCTTTAGCCTGTGTATTTGAGTTCCACGCCACGCCACAAGTTAACAAGAACTATGCAGTCTGCGCATGTACAGGCTGAGTTGACAAGCTGAATAATGTGTATCTCAACATGCTTTAGGGATTAAAACAAGAAAGCGTTTGTGACTTTAAAAACAAAAACGTGTAAAAATCGNCCCCCCCCATTGCCTCACCTTCTGGAATGGTTCTACCATCAGGAAAGGTTAAAGGTGAATTTATTGTCCTTGCGACAGCAGGCACAGGTGTGTTCAGTCTCATACTTTCCTTCAGGCACAGGGTCAAGTTCTTGAGCTTACCAAGGTCTTCCCTATAAACGTGAACAGGAAATATATGATAGAATCATTATTTATCCCTTGCCAAATGCAATGGAGTTGTACCAAGGCAACTCATCGTTGCTAGTAATGAGCCGCCTGGGCAAGATGCTGACAATAAAATGAAAACCCAGCACTCATGTCTTTTGAAAAAAAACCCGGGCCACCACATTGGTGACCTTTTGATGATAAACTAACCGACAGGGAGAGAGCAGAAAAAAGGGCAATGATGCCCAGAGGACGTCCGCGTCCTGGTGAAAAAAAAGAGGACAAGAGCCGTGGATGACCTATGACCTGCATTACAGGTGGCGGTGTACAAATAACATTTGCATTGAGATAAATGCATTACGTTGTAATTTTTTTTTCGTTATCATTTTCGAACCATGGGTGAAATGAAAGTTTTGTATGTTGAGCCTCATCAGAGCGACTTCTGTTTGTGCTTTGAATCGAAAACTGATACAAAATATTCAGGCAGACGAAGAAATTATAAAAGAGAATAGCCTGAATTGATGGATACTTATCCATGTAAACTTTGGTGAACGACGTCTGTAGTCAGATTTGACTTTGTACATACGCCGTAAGTGGGTTAGAGTTCGTAAAAGTAACGTTTGAACTTGAATCTCTGCGTGAACTTGTTAGAACGATAGGGTAGAATGCCCCTTTGGAACAGATATTCGGACTCTTTAACTTTTACAATGCATTAGGTCTACAATTTGTTGGGGCTCACTGGATGACTTTTTTTAAAATCGAAAATTTAATTTTCCCCCGTAGAGTTATCACAGGGATGGCGGCCATTTTGAATTTTCATGTAATGATAGATGTTGGGTAATTCGTTGCTCCAGTACCAAATTTTGCACGGTGACCCTTGACTTTGACTTGACTTCTTAGTTTCGAAACGGAACGGTTTAAGTGTCATTGTGGAACGTTTGAGAAAAAGCTGAAGTCTTTTAATTTCGAGGGGCGTACTACCTTAACAGAACTAAATGGAATAAAACCACCTTATAACTTGAAACTGTGTTTGTCATGCGCATGGAATCTTTCACAACTTCCATACTCATGACAATCCAAAATACTTGCGATCGCTGTTGCTGTTTCCAAGTAAGTGTAATTTACCATTCTATCTCTTTAAACTCTTTCGCGGCCAAAATTTCGTTGACCTCTTCCCGGCATTGCTGTTGATATTTGGGATTTCTTGCCAGGTTGTATAAGAACCAGGAGATACCGCTGGCTGTGGTGTCATGACCTTCAAACATGAACGTGTCTACTTCATCTTTGATCTCCTGGTCAGTAAGTCCTTGGCCATGTTCGTCCTATCGGGCGAACACAATGAAGGTAAAAATTGAATGTTGACATTATTGGCATCGAGTGCTCGAAATATAGTGCTCGAAAGTAAGATTGGTCGGAACTGATGCCAATTGAAACTGTCAAACTCTTTGACAAACCACCCAATTCTTATTTAGGTTATTTTGTAGAATACGATTTGGATGTATCATTTATTGTCATAAATAATTATTTTAAAACGGTTTATTCCGACACTTTTCCTGAAAATTATCCCGAAAATTACGATTCGATGATTTTGGCTTTCATTGGTACGAGACGATACGATGCGATTTAGCAGGTACTACTACTCATTAATTTGGTTTGAGATTGCCTTTCCCTATATTTGTAAATATTTCTGGTTAAAGGACCTGGTGATTTTATTACCTTGTGTCATTTGGATCACTGATTCAGAGTTTCTTTGACGTCATAGTGGTTCGATACAACTAGCCGTTAATCACACCAAACCAGCTGACATTCTCCAAAACTGTTTTGTAAAATTTATTTGCGCAACTTTTTTGGAAAGGAAATGTGCGAGAAAAAACCGATGGGTATCATGCATAATTAAAGTGGCACTCCCACTTGGTAACATTTCTAAAACACATTTTTTTAATGCCAACGGTCAATATTTGACGTGGCAACTGCGCGTGGATCACGAGATATCAAAAAAGTAAAAGTTTGAATTCCGGTGGCTCAACTAAATTCAGCTTCCGAACATCGAACGTTCGGCACTGGGCCCATTGTCAACTAAGCTATGGAGTACGAGTCTACGCTAACGCTGCTGTACGCCACAGTACCACTCGCGTCAGTGATCGGTCATGCTCCCTGGGGGAAAGCCGAGTCTTACTGACTCTGAGAAAAAAACCCCGGAAAACAAAGTTTGATTCCACCAGAATTCGCATAGGTGACGAGCACAGTTACCTGTGGTTGATACATAGCGGCCGCCGAGTGGTATGCATAGACGCATACCGCGCGCGTGGCGTACTGTGTGGCAGACGACAAAATGTAGCCATCAGAGGCGGCTAATATTTGACACGTAAAAACTGATGTTTATGTGGTATTGCTTAAAAACATAGTACAACTGATTTAGAACAATGAAAACGACAAAAACTAAGGAGAAGTTTTACAAAACTTACCTGAGGTAAAGGCATAATGCTGTATATAAACTCTTTGCAGTGGGAAGTAAATTAATTGCGTCGTTCGAACTTATTGTAGACTCCCTAGAATATCGTCAATCAGCACAACAAGAAACCTTCGGGGGATTTCGCGTCATAATCAGAAACGATCGTAAAATTTCGGGAAGTGAAAAATACGCTCGGGAAATGACATGTTTTTATCGATATCTCGCGATCCGCGCGCAGTCGCCACATCAAATACCGACCGTTGGTATTAAAAAAATGTGTTTTAAAAATGTTACAAAGTGGGAGTGCCAATTTAAGATAGACTTCACAGAAACCTACCCTGGCACTCAGAAGTATGTCTAAAAAGTCGACGTATTTTCTTGTGTTTTTCTTCCCTTCTTTCTCCTCCCGTGCCAGCGCCGCTTTCCTGTCATTGATCACCTTCCATGCAAATCCGTGGACGATCTTCAAAACCTGCCTGAATTTGTAACCACTGGGGGTGATACTGTAGAGGAGGTCGTTCTGGTATGGCGGGATTGTTGCCCGCTTCACGAGCAGGTCCGAAAGCTCATAAACGCCCTGGATGTAGGGATTGTTCCTGTTAAGGGAGATCAACGAGTAAACGACATGTACACCAAGGTACCCTGTGCTGGTTGCCGTGACTCAACTACTTTTTAGTCGAAATATCATCAAAAGGACTTACAAGGATTACAATTGTCATTAGCCGAGTACTGAAGCTATGATAACAATACTCCTGCGTGGTGATTCTACGTTCTGATCGTCATTCGCTTGTTTTCGTGATGTTTTGCTCACAATTAGCTTGATTATTTTAGGAAAATATTTCAAAGAGTAAATACAGACAAATAAATACGCCGGTCTAACGGTGACCAACATGTGAGTTATACCGCGCTGTTGCAGCGGCAGCCTAAACATGTGTCAGTCTCCAATGGTTTCAATTTAAATTTATCACACTGCTGTTATGCAGTGGACGAAACGCTGTTAAGACCTTATCTCATATTTGGGCAATTCACAGTTTGCGCAACGAGTAAACGGAGAAAAATATCATATAATGTTCTACCTTGCAGCTATATTTTTTAAAGTGCAAAATTGTAGACGTGATCAAAGCTCCATGCACGGACTCGTTAACAAGAGACAAATAAAGAGACGGAAGCAAAGATTTCAAAAAAAGAAGGATAATGAGCTTACCTGTCAGTTTGACAGTAGCTGTCCTGACCAAAGATACATTTCAACAGGCTGTCCAGAGTCATTAAACTGATGTGTTCAAATAGTTCAAGAGTCGCTGTGTTTGATCGCGATGAGTTGCAGAGATTAGACCAATTGTTCTGTAGGAACAAAAAGCATCGAAGGACCACGGTTACACCAACCGAGTTGGTCCTTATTAACTGTCTTGAAGTTGACGGTGTCGAGAAATTCTTAGTGTAGAATACACTCCCTGGACAATTTTAGGACACACAAAGTTTTGCAATGTCTCTGTTTGTTTGTTGAGAGAATGAACGTCGTAGTTACAGTCTCTTCCGTCACGTGGTAGTGTGTCAAAAAGAGGTGATCCAACAACAATCTTAGGCGCACTATGCACTCCTGTAAGCTTTCTTTGGTGTGATACTTCTACTCTGCCGGTGCTTTGATATTCTTAATCATGTCATGCCAGTATAATCGATGGCGCAAATGCAGCGATCTGAAGTTGCTCGAGAAGTGAAAATAACTATATTTGCTGTATTCGTGATATTGTACACTGAGTTGGAACATGCGCATGTTCATTTCAGCTGGAAAGAAAAACTTTTTTGTTTTTGTTTTGTTTTTGCTTTTTTGACGGTTTATACCAGACTTTCAATGTACTGTCATGACATGATAGTAATGAACCGCCTCAGCAATGGGTATAGCCCTCGATTCTGACTTCTTATTCAGTCAAAATTATGCACTCGCTATAGCTCGAGCACGCGGTAGGGAGTGCATAATTTTGCGTTAACAAAGTAAATTTGCCTTTTCACACATGTTCACAACATATATGCGATAGCGAGTGCATATATCTAGAGTGGGCTGGTCAAAATCGGGTGGTATGCCCGTTTCTTATGTAGTTTATTGCTACATGCAATATCAAATTGATAGTCTGGTGTGAAATGGAAAAATCTCGTTGTGTACCGACGAAGGGTGTGATTTGTCGCTTAAACATTGCTAATAATACGTTGGGGTTTATTTAGACAAGCTAAGGCTGTGATTTTTTGTGCATGTACGATCTAATGGTTGGAAAACTCGCTGACCAAATCACGAACTATCAGCCATTCAACTACCACCCTGCGTTACGTAGCTCCGCATTCTGACCAAAGATTAATAATGCAGCAGTAATTCTTGAAAACTTGAATCCGATCTTACCAAGAGAGTTTTGGAACATTCATTGAAGACTTTGACGTAAGGTTTCAAGATGTCGAAATGAAAGCCCGGCGTCAGAAGTCGTCTGTTACGGTGCCATTTCTTTCCCGTGCTGATGAGAAGTCCGTCACCCAGCCATGGACGTAGAAACCCATACATTATCTCGTCTTTGGGTTCTAAGGTAAAGGAAATTCAAAAGAGACAGAGAGAAACACGCATTTTCAATGAACTACAGTGATCACTGAAAAGCTTCTTAGATTTTCCCACTGCGAGATAAAGATTGCGAAAGTGCGCCTTTCGTACAGGTTAAAGAATTCTACAGCGTGCACGTTTTCACCGCTTTTCAAAATGTTTTGTAATTTTTTCCAGGATCTCTGAAATACCAGAAGACAGTCTGAGTAGTCGGTAAAACGAAGTAGAAAAGGAGCCTGCTACCATACTTGACAGGATTGCTTCACCCTTTACAAAAATTGTAATTATTATGGGAAACATTTACTGAAGAATGCCAAATTTGTCCGCCGCCTTGAGTTCAACAGGACTGAAAGACTCGGTCGTGTGCGGGCGCTTCATCACCGTCTTCTTCGACCCCATTGTGACACTGTAGGGTCGCGATCGGAGGTAGCAATGCATCCGCACCTGGTGATTCTGTCAGTCGAAAGATATAGGTAGCTGCGATCATCTAAAAATGTTTCGTAGAAAAAAGCATCATCTGCACTGTGAATGAAGATGATTACAAGCCTTATTCTTTTACCGGGACTGTAGTAGGATGAATATTTTTGAGCAACGAGCAAGGATTATGTAAGTACAAAAACGAATAAATAAATAAATAAATAAATAAATAAATAAATAAATAAATAAATAAATAAATAAATAAATGGGGAACGTTCAGTCTCCCTCCGTTATTGAACTCGCCATTTGCACTTTGCTAGCGTTTGCCTCTGTTCTTTGTTCTGCAATCATACGGCGCTACCTCTTGAACCTATGGACTTCAAACTAAAACCACCGTATAGGGCAAAGTATACTGAAAGATCCGTCGTTCGAGGGCGCTCTCTGCGCTGTGGGGAGCGTGGAGATCGTCCTGGCGCAAAGAGAACCGCAATAACGCCGACATCAAAACAGAGGTCGAAGCAGGTTCCTTTTTAAATATTTCTGTCAACTCAGTAAATAACAACTGTTAAATGAGTATGCAATTTTCAGAATGGCTGTCGGAGGTGTATGTTGATGGTAGGTGCCATTAACGTTTCATGGAGAAACTCGATTGATAGTATATTCAGACTCTTACCAGTTGTTGTGAGAATAGCTTTCACAGAAGATGGATGAATGCAGACGACTCCAGCGATGAACGGCCCTGCCCAGGAAACCCTAGCTGGGCTGTATTTCTCTCCGTTCCAGTCATTTTCCATCGTTCTGTAGGCCTCTTCTGACTGGGATAACTATCAACAGGAAAAATCGCATAAAACAACGATGCGTCAGTTCCCACGCAACGAGAAAGTGTACCTCAGAGGCGTTAAATAGAATGGAATATGTTGATAATTTCAAAATGAAACAGTTATCATCGCTCGACCACTCCATTCACGATCAGCTGCTGTGTTTGATCATGCATAGTTTTGATGTTTTCCCCTTTGGGTTTTATGATTTGTCAGATCACGACGCCGGTGGCGAGCGCGATGACTGTCAAATCTATCACTGGACAGGTCCAATGTTTATGTTTTCATTGAGGGCGGAACTGGTAGATGTTGTAACTTATAATTGCTTTCTGTACACGAGATGCATTTACAATTAAAATATAAAAGAACTCGTAGATTAATGTACACACATAGAAGAAATTAACAGTACTCACAATTTTTAAATGTCCCAGTAGCCAGTGCCTCTCTGGACTTGGAAACGCGGCCAGGTCCTTCTCGATCCGCCATTTCCTCCTCATAAGTTCAATGAACTTTGCCAGGATTCGGTAGGCCACAAACAAGCAGACCGTCCACCACAGCAATCTCACATAGTGAGACACTGTAACTTTCTCGGGCAACGCTATGGCTTGGCGGAAAAATGACAACGCAGACATGCCGGATTAAAGCGACAGAATGGACGAGAAACAAAGGCTGTATCGGCGCAGATGAACACACGCGCAATCGCCTCTGAAGATTCAAGGTTGACCTTTCAGCTGCGTTGTCACCTCGTCAATGTAAATATTGTCCTCATATCAGATCTGTCAATACAGACTGTGCAGTGTGACGGTACAACCTGTTGGTTGCGATCCAATTTAAACATTTTCCATAGCCGTGCAAAACGAGTCTGATACGATGGCTTGCCCAAACCACATTTGATGCAGGTTAGCTTGTGTTTGCATCTTTATTTCAGGTTATTTCGGATTTGCACACCAAGCAACTTAAAAACCTATCTGCCCGACTTTTTTTCGTCAATCCAACGGTCATAAATTACAGTCAAACAAATATTTAGAATCCACAATCCATACTACTTGATTCACTATCCCTATTCAGGAGTGATTTGAAGACAAAGACTGGGTCGCAGACATCACGTGAATACACTTTGGATAAACCGTCTGTTGGGAGAGTCAACACGATTATTAAAACACGTATTGACGTAATATCTTTGTCCAAAAAGTTAAAGCGGGGATTCTTAACTCTTTAAAATGTCACGTGACATTACCACTCGATTTCTGAGAGATCTCTATTGTCCAAGATTTCATTGAATTCATCGCTGCATTTCTGTTGATTTTCCGGGTTTTCACGTAAATAGGCCCACTAGAAACTGACAAACAAACAAAAAAAACAAACAAAATAATTCCTTAATTCGGAAGTATTGCAATTATTCAACATATTTTAGCGGTCGATAGTTCCTTCATACGGATTTGATAGTGTTGTTTCATCAAACAGTCCAGGTAATGGTGAATCAAAACGATCACATCAAGGGAGTACACGAAATAACAAGCGACCTAGCGGCCGATATAGCTCCGCTGTGTTTATGAAGAGAATAACTATTTTTGACACATGTTGATGAAGAAGGAGGAAATCTTTGATAGCTCAATGC
>LD343347.1:87290-98816 GCA_001465055.1 Ptychodera flava
GACTCGAAACGAACGAAGACGATAATCAAAGGTGCATTGAACGTTTTGCAGAAGTATTGCGACCCTGTCGGCAAAAACTTTTCCTTGCTGAACCACTCCAACATATTACATCATATAGCTTACATGCGACAACTTTTGTGTATGGTACGTTCTTATGTATGACTACGGATGAGGTGTGTTACAAAACACATATTGACTGGCCATTAGGGCAACAGCATACGTCTTTAACCCCTCGGGCCTGTGAGTCACCCCCTAAAACAGACTGTTTCCCTCGGCCTACGGCCTCGGGGAAACAGTCTGTTTTTGGGGGTGACTCACAGTCCCTCGGGGTACAGACGTATGCTGTTGCCCTCATGGCCAGTCAATATGTGTATACTGTACCCCCTGCCCGATAAATAAATTTCACATGTACATTTCATTGGTGCAGCTATTTCCCTATTGCCCGATTGTGCTTCATTCTGTGCAAGGCAAGTATTGAGTACAGGCGCCTAATCTTCACTGCGGTTCTTTCAAACACACCATTCCCCCGCCCTTACTTGCTTCAGTTCCGGCACTCATTTCAATAAATTTTCTCCCTGCCCATAGTAAATACTGAAATTTTTCTCCCCGCCCACTGATTATTCTTAAGGTTTGCCTGCCCATTGAAAAACTACGCATTAACACCTTTTTGCACGAACAGTTTGCTGCATCTGGTTACAATTTCGAAGCGGGCAGAACTTAGGTATTTTCTCGAGGTAGATGAAGTATTGCTGGTATTAGCACATATGTGCAGAAAATCTAGTGATATCAGTGGTGTAGCAGCGTTAAGCACAACAAAATGCAGATAAGACAGGTGCTGCCAAGAATGGAACTGTTCGTGCTCGCCAAAAAGGTGTTACACTTTCAGCGGGCGAGCAAGTTTAAAAACTAATCAGCGGGCGGGGAGGAAAAGTCTAAGTTTACGGAGGGCGGGAAATGACATTAGAGAAATTTCAGTTTTTATGATGGGCGGTGAGAAAATTTCTGGCGGTGAGTTCCAGATTAAATAGGTAGAAGGAGGGGAAAGACGTGTCAAAATATCACATCGGTTGAAATGATAAGTATTTGCTCACAGAGTTTTGCGTTGATCTGAATTGATTGCTACACGACGCACGTCAGGGTGATAGATAAATAGTCGAGTAAATGAAATGTACATGTGGGAATACGTACATCCAGCGGGCAATGCGGAATTTCGGTGTTAGGGAAAAGGCATTTGGGAGCTTGAACTGTTGTTGGGAGTGCACGTGGGGAGCGGGCAGACCAGATATTGGAGGGCAGTGGGCATCATAAATCAGTGGGAGGGTATATTTTCCGCATATAATGCCAGAGGGAGGGCAGTTACGAACAGCTATGCTTTCCCCTCCAAATTTTTAGGTCGTCAAAATACGTAAAATCAGAATATCAGCCTTCGAAACACGCTTTGTAGTGATTTAAATTTGTAAAATTGAAAAAAAATTATCAGTTGCGGCACCTGATAAGAGCGCCTGGTGAGATCCTGTCGAAATGGTCCCGTGTTATTGTTTTACAGTAGTGGGAGGAAGTATTTCAGTGTTTTACCGTTCATTACTGTTCGTACTGTATGCGAGGTGCATATAAAGTACAAAAGCATTCGCGAATTTCTGTACACGCCATAGAAATAGAAATTACTCACAATTTTCAAATGTCCCAGCAGCCAGTGCCTCTCCGGACAAGGAAATGCAGCAAGGTCCTTCTCCATGCGCCATTTTCTCCTCATAAGTTCAATGAACTTTGCAAGGATTCGGTAGGCCACAAACAAGCAGACTGTCCACCATAGCAATCTCACATAGTGAGACATTGTAACGTTCTCTGGCAGCGCTATGGCCGTACGTAGAACTGAATACGCGGACATGGTGCAAATGTTGGGTAGAAGCTACAGAATTGGCGCGAAACGACCGCCAATCGATGTGGGTGATTCACATACCGACGCAATTGCAATTGAAAACTCCGCGAGGTTGACCTTTGAACTATGTAGGTCGTCACCTCGTTCTTGTAAACTTTGTCCTCATATGTAATGATAATGTACGATGCAATCATTTCAGTCAGCGCAGTCTGCTGGTCTAAACTGTTGCTCATAATCAAATTTAGACATTTTTCCATATCTGTGTAAAAATGTGTCTGATACAACGGCTTACCAAAATCACCTTCGTTTCACGGTGATTTGCGTCGTGCAGCGTTTATAAATGCCTGAAGCTGTGGAGGTATTAGAAAGCAAGGCCGAGCCTCCGAGGATAAATTTAGGCCGTAATCAAGAAATGTAAACGTTAGTTTTATGACTTGAACAGGATAAAGTAGACTTTAATACAACGTTGTTCTAAATTCTTATGGAGGTTAAGTCATTGTGTTGGTAAGTCATTTGATAATCGTCACACCTTTGGGGCCCGTATAACTAAGGTAGTCCGCACCTCGAAAGTGGAAGACTTGCACTGTTGCCCAAACTTCCTCACGCAAACGTTTTAATCATTGTCTCCCAAAATCTAGAATAAAAATAGGGTCACCGAGCGATTTTGGTACTAGACAAACGAGGCACCTACCATTTGCCGACACATGAAATTCGGAGTTAAAATGGCCGCCGTTCCTGTGTTGACTCAATGAGAAGAAATTAAGTTTCCGATTGTCGCAAAAATAACCCGGTTTAAAGGTATACTGTCACCTGTTCCAATGCTGCCACAGTTGCCATGGCAACAGAAAATCTAATCATTCACAGATTTTAAGCGGGTGGCCGCTTTTTAAAAAAAAGCGCCCTCACATGGGCATTTTGAATACCAAGCAACGCCCCTTTTACCATATATGGGCATATTTAGATGACATGTGACTGTACACCTACAAAGTTTCTTTAGTCCATCAGCTTCGAAATGAGCCCCCACAAGCGGCAGATCAAAAATTATCGGAAAGATTGATAGTCAAAATGTCTGTCGCCGAGGCGCATTCTACCTTACATGGCGGCAAATGTTAGGCGAAAACTAAATATGTTTGATCACCCACAACTCCCGTTCCCTAAACGATAGTTTTACAAGTCTGAGCCAAAATGCATCATTATGTCAACTTTTATTATTTCAACTTGCTCAAAACACGCGGAAATACGTTTCGTTGAAAATTTAAACAGCTGGTGGGATTTAGAACAGCAATTATTTCAAGACAAAATCGGCAAGGTGACCGTGGGCACCACGAATAAATAAGGTTTCTATGTCAAACCCATATGTGCGACTTTACGCACGATGACCGAAGCATTGCTTATGCCACCAAAAAGGATGTTTCACGCACCATATTCAAATAAGCATTTTATATGCATAGCATGTTAACGACATAAGCAACAGGTACGAGTCAAATTGTTTTATTTAACAACAAGTACATTTCACATCCAAAAATGAGATGCAATATATAGGCATAATCCGTTCGCGCAACATATTGTGACCTTGAACGCATTGCTATGCGCTACTAAACATCTTACAGCGACTGAACTACTTTTAGAATGTATTTGAAACTCTGTATCTGGAGTGGTAGTCGTTGAATTAAACGAAAATGCGAAAACATTAAAAAAACACTAACTTTAGTGTAAACGATGGCACAATTCAACTTTATTCAAGGGTATCACCAAGAAAATAAAATGTTACTTTTCCAGATAATGTCCTAAAACTTCGTATTTGAAAACAGACGCAGAATCTGTGTTATTGTCGAAAAAAATACTAATACTTAAACAAACAAATAGACGATATATAACCACGTGGATCTTTTAATAACACAAATGATGTACGGCATTTGAATGCCGCCTTCATTGTATGGTTCTGTTTGTCGTTTACAAAAACTATCGATGTATATTATTTGTATGTTTTCATAAACATTCAATGAAATAATTCTGGCACCTTGTCAGCTAACTCTCGGCTTCATCATATTCATTCAGCCATTCATTATTCATTAATTCATTTATTGTCGACAACAAGGCACAGTACGACCGTTCCCGCAATGCAGTATTAACAGGATGACGGTCTTTGTTCATAATGGTTTGATTTGCAGCTTCAGTCCGTTGGCAGATCTGAGTACCAAAGACATCCTGCGCATCGGGGCACAGTCCTCCACAAGTTCGAGTTCAAAGTGACGCAGAATCGTAGCCACGGTCACCTTCATCTCGTTCATGGCGAAGTTCTGTCCTATGCAGTTCCTAAAGCACATACAAAGGAAAGCTGTTTACACAGAGCATGCGCGATGACGTCACAAAGCATGAGCCAGACCTTTCGTTTTACCGCACACACATCTTTACTGGCAATGAGGGGGAACAGCGTACTTTTGCGCAAGTGCCTGTGATGACTTACCCTAAAAGTGCATGAGCACCTTAAAAACGCATATAACATGGCAGTACATTGACGACTGATGACAGGGATTTTTGATGAGTATTTTCGCGAAACAAAACGTTGCTAATGAGAGGGAAACATTAAACTATATCAATTTAGTGTTTCTCTGCATGAAGAAATGTCTCCAGCAGCTAAGCATAAACACAACGTACTAAAAATTATGAAAACGTACAGTAAAACAAACTAAAGGAAAATATTTTCTATGTGATATTATGAACTTAGAAGTGAATGGGTTTATGAAATGAACTATTGCACTCAGATGAAATAGACATGGAAGTTACAAGGAATGAAATTTTATTCTGGTGTGTCGAACTCTGTGACACATCGAAGGTTACCGGGGTTTCTCGATCTGTTCACAATGAGGGGACGTCTGATAATAGACAACGTTTCCAATCTTCCGATTCTAAGGAGTGTGTGGTTTGTCATGGAAGAACTAGATCTTTCCTTTTTTCTGTCACAAAGTCAGAAATGAATGTGTGTCCGCAACTGCCATTGTTCAGTGCAACACCTGTCAAATTTGTTCAAGCATTCATACAGGGACAGTACCAAGCTCATAACATCTATTTTCACTTCCATAGGGTAGCTGCACATATGTATTGCACATTTCGATCTGATCATGATGCTCATATGAAATTATGGTTTTGATCACCCACCTGGGTCCAGCGGAGAAGGGCACGTAGGCGTACGGTGATCTGTCTTTGCTGTTCTCGGGAGTAAACCTCGACGGATCAAAGACATCGGGGTCTTTCCAGACCAGTGGATTGTGATGAAGCGAGTTGATATTCACTGCCACTCGGTAACCTATGAAGATGAAGATAAGAGAAAAAAGACGACGGCAGCAATCATTCTATATTGTTCAGTGGCCTGTTTTTGTGTTTCCTGTATTATTCTATATTGTCCTTTATTTGCATATATTTACCCTGAATACAGGTTAAAATACATGCCTGGATTGGTCTGCACTATAGGGAGTTCACCCTGTATATCCTAAATATCTCTTCCCGGCCACTTTTTTCATCTCGAAAGTCCTGTTCTTGTTTAATCTAGTAATCCAACGCGGAAAGAAAATTTGAAAACACACATGGCTTGGTGACAATGGCACTGGCTGCCGTAGTTTAAACTTTTTGATTACTTCACATCATTGATAAAGTGTCCATTCATAGACTCATTTTTTCTACCTTTTGGCAGAGTGCGCCCATCAGGAAAGGTTAATGGTGATGACAGTGACCTTGACACGACGGGCACTGGTGGGTTTATCCTCATGCTTTCCTTCAAGCAGTGTGTAAGATGTGTGAGTTGACCAAGGTCTGACCTGGAAGAAACGGAAAAGCCCATTTGACTTCGAGGTTGTGAGGCAAACATGGTATCGTTTGTGATCATTGCTTCCATCTCAAATTTGGGCGGCAACGCCCTTTTATTTTAAATTTCAATTATATTTTGATCTGGTCAGTCGGTCTGCTTTCCGAGCATATAGTTCATTGTTGATCTACTTTGAGTGTTTGGGGAAGAGACAGGTTGTATGAAGTACAGCATCTTGTGACATAGATGACATTAATACTTCATTTGACAGAAACAAAACACAGGCTGGACGTAAGGGCTTTCTAGCGACGCCAGCGTTTGCTGCATATATATGGCTATGAATTATAGTCAAACCAGCATTCATGTTTCCAATTTGAAATTGATTGTGTTTTATTCAACCCATCATCCAACAGGCATTGCCCAATTAAATGATGAGCTACCCATTACCAAATGCCAAATGGAGCACTGAGTGCCTTGTTCAAGGGCACAACAACGTGCTAGTCTTGAACTCACCATCCTTCAACAGTGAGTCCGTTACTCTGGACCCATAGGGACTCGAACACACCAACCTTTGATAGTGAGACCGGTATCCTAACCAATGCCCCTAGGTGCCTCTTTCAACTTAATTCACTGTCTTTAATTTATTCAGGGCCATTTTGAATACTAAATTGTACTAGTTTTAAGCTCAGTCATAATGAGTACTAAAAGTACGTTTTGACGCACAATCTATATAACTATGTTGAGAGGGGTTTCTTCACTGTTTAAAATATCACGTGACATTACCATTCGATTTCTTCGACGTCTTTATCTTCCAAGATTTCGTTGACTTCATCCCGACATCTCTGTTGATGTTCAGGGTTCTTGGCCAGGTTGTACAAGAACCATGAGATACCGCTGGCTGTGGTGTCATGACCTTCAAACATGAACGTGTCGACTTCATCCTTGATCTCCTGGTCCGTAAGTCCTTCGCCATTTTCATCCTAAAATCGTCGTGAAATACAGAAAGATTTGTGATAGTAGCCCCCTTTCGAGCACACCCATGGGCACGATATGAAAATTTGAGTATGTACGGTCAGTAACGGATGGGGTAATATTGTGTTTAAGGAGAGCTAGCAGGACACAGGAGAATGTAGAGAAACAGAGAACAAATATGATGCCAAAACAAAACCAAATAATCCAAATGATACAGGGTATTTAAATTACAAGGTCGCATAAACATAAATATTTACAAATTCACCCGCGAACACCTCGAACCACGAATATAAGTAATAAGTTGTAACAAATGTTACGATTAGTTGCACGATATTCAAACAAAATCTAAATTGGACTGGGGTCTAAATTTGTGATACTTGTTACCCATGGCTGCCTGTTGCTCACATAAGCTCTGGTTGGCTTATCTTTTGGTTTCAAATCTGGGTTCAAACCCGCAAACCGCCTTTCACAAACAGAAAAACCTTCTGCAAGAAATAATCGAGCATTCATTATATCTGAGACACAGATATTCAGGCAACTGACACGTTCAAATTACATGGGAATCACACGACGAGAAAAAGTGGAATTATTCGGCAAAAAAAATGCAATTAGATGTGGTAAGTAATACGCTATCGCGTGTATGTCTTGCTCTTTGCCCTTCTTCTCAACTCTATTGGCCTTCTCTATTACTATGTTTTGATAAAAAAATAAAGTTATTGTGGTAAAGCATTACAGAATTTCAACTTATGGGATACTTTATCAGTGAGCGACGGTCTGGCATAATCTATTGGTGCTCACACAGGTTAAGACACAATGGATTCACATGCATGTCATCTGCCAAACAAAAATGCGAAAGCCGTGTTAAACGATGTGTATTAGGAGTGTCTTTTCATATGCAAATCTTGCAAAACATACACCCGTCACTGAAGTTTCAACCTAATCTTTGAACCGTCACACAAGGGCATGCATTTATACGAAGTATATTAAACGGTTGTTTCAAACTATCCAATTGTTATTATAATGATTTATCGTCAATAATGCATTTTCATGACTCGCAGGATCGTACATTGTTTTTGCCTAAACACGATTTCAAACAGGCTGTTTTGTTCATTAAGGTAGTATGCGCCTCAAAGTGAAAGACTTGGCCTTTTGCTCAAACTTTCGAGAGTGAAACTTTCATCCATTAATTTACCAAATCAAGAATAAAAATAAGGGGTTACCGTGCAAAGTTTGGTGCCAGAGAAACAAATTACCTAATATTTACCATAACATTTTAAATTCAAATGGCTGCCATTACTGTGTTAACTGTATGGGGAATAATATAATTTTAATTTTCGAAAAAACTATGATGTGACAAATGTTCTTACTCCAACCTGAAGAGCTTTAAAATGAGCCGTCACAAGTGGTATATCAGAAAAGATTTCAGAATCTGAATATCTGTCCTTGAGACGCGTTCTGCCATTAAACGAGTTTTGTCTGAGTTTTGTTGTCGGCTTACCTTCGCACCAAGTAATATGTCCAGGAAGTCGATGTATTTTCTTTCATTTTCCTTCCTTTCATCTTCCATTTTCGCCAGCGTCGCCTTCCTTTCATTTATGACGTTCCACGCATGCGTGTGTACAGTCTTTAACACTTGTCGGAATTCGTAACCCCCAGGTGAGATGCTGTAGAGAAAGTCGTTCTGGTATGGTGGCCATGTGATTCGATTAAACAGAAGCTGGGCCAACCTGTACACGCCCTTGATGTATGGATGATTCCTGTTGAAATATAATTTATATCAATGCCGATGTACAAGGTGGCTCTATTTGGGTTGGTAGCTCATATAATAAAGTTAGGTAAGCTAGACTGAGGACCTTAAGAGTCTCTTTCATCGGCCAATGAATTGCACTTGATAAAAAAAATGGCCTTTGTAAGTTAAGGTTGTATGCGCCTTGAAAATGAATGAAAGACTTAAACTTTTGCTCAAACTTTTCTCGAGGAATCTTTCAACTATACTCTTTCAAATTTAAGAATAAAAATCAGGGGTCACCACCCATGCAAAATTTGGTACCGGGGAGACAAATTACCTAATGTTTCCCAATAATTGAAATTCAAAATGGATGAATGTCTCCGTAGTGACGAGTTTCAAGTTTCCATATATCACACGGATTTTTGAGAGATGGAAAAGTAACATATTTTTAGCTATTAATATGCCATCTATCTCTTCGAAATTATTGAGTTTTGTTATTTTGTTATTTGTTTTGGTAAAATTATACACAAGATGAAGTTATAAAAGGTTTCCTGGAGGAGCCTCGACGTCCTCTTTCACCAACCGCAGCCATATCAACTCCCTAGGCTGTTGGTAAGTAATGTAATATGCTGCCTTTGACCTCGTATCTTCAACCTTGTCATTATCGTCAAAATTATATCACTATCAAAGTTTTGACAGAGATAACTCTACAGAATACTAACTCTACAGAATACTTACTTAACAGTCTGACAGTGACTCTCTTGACTGAAGATACACTTCAACAGGCTGTCCAAGGTCATTAGGCTGACGTGTTCAAACATTTCCAGGGTAACGGTGTTTGATTTGGATGATTTGCATAACATGGACCACTTATCCTGGGAGAGAAAGCCCATCTTAGTCTTTGATAGAATCGACGTGCGCCAAAGAATGACGCCCTCATCAATTTACGCAAGACAACACTGATCCGGAAGTAACAGCCTATGTATTCATGAAGGAGTGAATGATTTCGAAACTTTAACACTATAATCAGTTCGTATGACTCGCTCTATAATATGATAATTAGTGCATTACTGTATCAAACTTTAAAGTTATACAGTCACCTGTTATCTACATATGTCCATATATGGTAAAGGGGCGTTCCTTGGTATTCAAATGCTCACTTGAGGGCGCTGTTTTTAAAAAGCGACCACCCGCTTAAAATCTGTGGTTGGTTAGATTTTCTCTTTCCATGGTAACTGTGGCAAAATTGGAACAGGTGACAGTATAGCTTTAATGTAAAGACACAAGGGTACAACTTACCACGAGAGATTTTGAACATTCATTGAAGACTTTGACGTAAGGTTTCAAGATGTCGAAATGAAAGCCCGGTGTCAGAAGTCGTCTGTTACGGTGCCATTTCTTACCGGTGCTGATCAGAAGTCCGTCACCCAGCCATGGACGTAGAAACCCATACATTATCTCATCTTTGGGTTCTAAGGTAAAGGAAATTCAAAAGAGACAGAGATAAACATGGGTTTTCAATGAACTACTATGAGCACTGAAAAGCTTCGTAGACCCCACTGCGAGGTAAAGATTAGTGACTTAACAGTTGCTATCAATATGAGAGAGAGAGAGAGAGAGAGAGAGAGAGAGAGAGAGAGAGAGAGAGACAGACAGACAGACAGACAGACAGACAGACAGAGCGAGAGAGATGAGAAGCCCGTTACCCAGCAATGGACGTAGAGAAACAAGTAAAATATCTCATCCTTTGGTTCTGTAGAACATATTCTGTAAACCAAGGTCAATAAAATTTATACACGAACTTTGGCTATTTTGTGAGCCGAATTCGTTTGACAAGAAACGTTTTGTCAATTCTAAAAACGAAAGTTTCATTCCTTCTGGCTAGAGATCACAAGTGTAATTATAGATAAACCAATGACGAAGCTTTCAAGGAAACTGGGACAATGGAGACGCAAACGAAGCCGTTCGTGTAAACTTTAGGGTGTCTTCTTTAGCGATTTTTTTGTGGCGGATAAACTTGTATCAGCGGGTGGCCAATTTTGCTCATTAGTGCGATGGATGACCGGGATATTCATTCTTTTGCTAGCGCTAAGCGGGTAATTTTCAAGAAAACCCCACTGTGCAGTTAGAGAGCTGAATAGTTGTTTCGGAGATTTGATGAGAGGAGACAAAATTATTTAACAGCTGAACTGGAAAAGGGCAGGTTGAGTTTGGTCACAGGGCCATTGGACAGAGAACGATCGACTGGAGAGCAAGGGGGCATATTTTCAGATTTTAGCAGGTAGAAGGGCAATTTAAAATACTTTATTCATCCCTCTAAAGATTAATTTGTTCAGAAGCAAATGCTCCTGAGGAGGTGGCAAAATCTTCTGCTAGTAGTAAATAGACAAGTCTAATTACACTCATTAGCGTAGTGCTAAATCACCGATGGATTTATGACGAGGTGTTGGACATGCTAGCGTTTACAAGATGACTCTATCAAAACGAACACAAACACTCAAAAGAGGGCGTTCCAAGTAGGATAAAGGCAACTAATTATAAGTCAGGAGTATATTCATTGACCTAAAGTTCTGTCCCATCTAGACTTTTACGAGCGGGAATATTCCAGGAGACGAGAACGCTACGGTAACACGAGAACATGAGTCGTTTGACCGTATCAAGGCTTAATGTTTTTATAATTTGACGGGCTGTACCACTTCAACTCAAATTTTCTACGCATTGCATTTGAGTGGCAAAAATATATCGGCAATCAGATAAAAAATATGACTCAATCTGCGGACAAAAAATTGAAAAAAAAATGCATCGATGGATACGGCATAACTATGCAGTACATCGACCCGTAGAATTTACCGGTTGTATTGAAGATAGTTTTGACGTACGACGGGTGAATACAGGTCACTGTAGCCCTGAATGGTCCCGCCCAGAGTACCCTTGCCGGACTGTATTTCTCTCCATTCCATTCTGTTTCTCCCAGTCTAAATCCATACTCTGGCTGACTCGTCTGTGGAAAAAATACAAGGTGGTAATCTACGACTTATAGTGGAAAGGATGATATTTAGAAAAAGGCAGTCCGTGTTTTTCTCGCTTCGTCGTTTTCCATATTGTATAATCAAACTCTATAAATATACGCTAGCGGAAACGAGA
>LD343347.1:102967-123300 GCA_001465055.1 Ptychodera flava
AACAAAAAAATTGAAAGCTGAAAAAGTTCAAATTATAACCGCACATATACATGCACAACCTTCATTCAATTTAAGAAAACTGTCAGGGAAAGATATTGTAACAACTTATGTCACAGATGAATCAGAGTCAGATAGCAGTGACTCTGAATTGGAAACCTCTGTCATTGGAGTCATTGAGAGTGATGATGATGATGTTGGTTCTGAATATGATAGTGACACAGACACTGACACTGACAAAATCCCAGAGAACCAACGTGACCATGTTACTTTAAGAAGTGGCAGAGTAGCAAGTGGTTTTGTTTTGAATTAAGGTGGAGCTGCATGTTACCAACACAGTTTTTTCAAAGCAATATTTCTCATCAAAGATGACAAGGAAACCCCCTCATACCATATATTTTCAAAAAGCAGAGACTCTAAAGTTTAGTATGGTAGCAGTAGTTTACTCAAAGGATGAAGTGGGTGTATATTTTGGGTAAAAAACCTCAATTTTAGTATTAATGATAAAAAATTAATATAAGTTAAAAACTAGACAGTATTTTCTGAAATGTAATATTTCACTTGAAAGGAGAGTATATGTAGAAAAAAACAACTATTTTATTTGGTATTATCCATCCTCATTTTAAAATTGTAGGGGTTTAAAGACTGACACTCTAATAATTGATTAAAATCACGATCAGCAAAATTAAAATGCCTCTTATTCAAAATGCCTCTTATGAAAAATATAAGAGTTTTATTGCCAAACAAAAGCAATTGATATTCGTTTTGTTATATAGCATTTAAAAAACATAATGTGAAAATTTCAGAAAATTTGACCGGAGTGGAGTTAAATTCTTCGGAAATTTTGAATTGGGAACAAAAAGAAGCCAAGGAATCGGGTGATTTGCATACATTTGCATAACTTAACACTTCTTTATCACGCAACTTTCAACTGCTTTACAAGCTACAAGGTAAACCCAACCTTAAAAAGACATTTGCTGTAATTTTCAGCATTTGTTCAATGTTCATCTTTGTGTATTAGCATTTGTTTGTTATTCTATCACTTCATAGAACACCCAATGCTGTATTTAGCAACATACCAGTGTGAACATAAATGACCATTGTTATTGTTGACAAATGAATTCTAGTCTGGACTTGATCCGAGATCTCTTTTCAACAAAAACAACCCTGACTGTTCACTGTATGGTTTGTGTTGACATGCTAAATACTGGAAATTTCATGACGCTTCAGGGAGGAGAACAAGATACTGCAGTAGATGCATAAAACAAACCACTGTGAATATTACCGAATTTGGCAGCTAAAGGAGTTTAACTAAACATGTTGAGTTTATCTGTCACCCAGGTAGCGTCTATGGTTCTCTTTTGTAGAGACCAGAAATTCTGGGCAAATATTGAATTGATGTTTTTTTCCTTGCCCCCCCCTAAAAGGTTGTGGTATTTATGTCTGGCCCCCTAATTTTTCTTGGGAAAAATGGGTGGCCCCCTGAAATCCTCCAGCCCCCCTGGAAGTAAATTCTGAACCGTCCCTTAAGTTAATACTTGACTCGACAAATATAAAATATGCTTTATGCATACATGCATAAAACTGTACTGCGGATATCGGGGTTTGAAGACTTCGGCTCGGTGACATGATGCAAATATATGCATGCACCGGGACTTCACATGCACTGTCAAATAATGAATGCAATCCGCTCCAAAGATTTCAGGGCTTCATTACAGCGGCCGTGCGTATACTCACCATTTTTATATGGCCGAACAGCCAGTGTTTTGGCGGGCTCGGAAATATTGACAAATCCTTCTGCATTCGACGTCTCATTCTGAAAAGGTTGACGCACTTTGACAGCAAACGGTATACAACTAGTATGCATAGAGTCCCGGCAACCAGTCGTGCGTACTGAAAACTGGACGAGTGTTCAGAGAACAACGATCTCTCCCAGAAAGTCATGGCGCTCTTCGTCATTCAACGGCAACTGGGTTTCAGCAACAACATTCAGATGATGGTGAAAATAATTTGAACAACGTTGCGATTGGTTCTGTAAGCCGCACACGCGAAGCGGCTGTGTTGTGCTTGCGGTCTCATGCAAACGCCATTAATAACCTTTGACCGCAATCACTGAGGTCATTTCACGGTCTTTGGCAATGTGCCATGATCTATCGAGGCGCACTGACACAATGGAGAAGAGGATAGATTTGTTTGATTGAAAAGTAAGCCTCTTTAAAATAAATAAATAAATAAATAATAAATAAATAAATAAATTGCTCATGCCTATTTCTGCTACTTATGGCCAACTTTTTTTGCTCGGCGATTCTCGATCGATATGCTTCAGTTATTTTCGACCGACGAAAGACATCCCCTGCACGATTTCTACGGAGGCGTCACGCTTTTATCCATGGCCTTGAATGAAGACACATTCTGTCAGTGTGAGATATTTCTATAACACTTCCAGTAGTTGGCAATATAACAGTCTGATCAGAAATGACATTGAGAATTGAATTTCAGACGTGTAATTATGATGATTCTAAGAGCAAAGACGGCCTATCCGATTATGGTATACAAATATTTTACAGAGCGGCAAGAGACCTGGTCATCTAACGCTCGGCATTCTACCGGTCAGAGGAGGGACCCTTTACATATCATATCTAAATATCTAAGGTAGTAATATCACGCAATATATCACATGCACAAGCCAAGTGTATTGTCTCTGACTTTATACTCTGGTCGTTCTACGTCACGACAACCCGCGTCTACGTATTCAATTTTGGTGCGTCGGAACTTTTTTGCGTCGATCTCCTGTATGCTGCATCGATATGCTGCTCACTGAAAACGCACAATACATTGACTTTGATTTGGTCTAACCCGTCAACGGTTAACTTTTGACATTTGGGATCTAAAACAAAAAATATAGGAATGGCATCAACATATAGCTGTGGGTCCATAGCTGTGGTGTTTTCAGACGGGATTCAATCTGCCTTTTACGGGCTGGTCTTGACATTTACGATTATAACCAAAATCGTAAAAGTCAAAACCAGCCCTTAAAAGGCAGGAATCCCGTCTGAAAACACCACAGCTATGGACCCACAGCTAATCAACATGCAGTGTTTGTCAAATACATTTATTTTCACGTCAATTATCAAATCACTCTGCCACATGACTTCACGTGACAGCCAATTTTCAAATACGTCCGCTAAAACTTGGCTAAACACGAGGAAATGAAAAGGAATGCAATAAATAGGCATGCGCTTCCACAGGATATCATCCAAATTATTTTTTTTTCGATAACGTAGACCCAAAATGTTGGAAAACATCGAAGAGATTCAAAGGTCAAATGTACATTTATTGGAAAGCAACATCCGTCATACTTCTTAAAATACATCATTTAGGTTTACCACTCCACCTGTGAAGTGAGACAAAAACGAACAACAAAATTGTAACAAGATTACATTGCTTTTCTCGAAGTGTTTCTTGTGAGGACCATCAGGACTAGCCTTATCCACTGCCTCAACTTATTATGTACAAAGCAATATCTAGGATCAAATCAAAGCAAAATGAGAAATCAAAAATAAAATACGTCAGTTTGGTATACTTTGGTTTCGTAACCAGACATATTCAAAGATATATTTAGTGTAGAGGCATTACACAGATGGTCTCTGTTATCTGAATGAAAAATCAATCGAAAAAAGAAGTCTCCCCATCATTTAAACAAAAAAAACTCTTAATAAATTCTGAATTAATTTCAAATCTTGCTCCTGTTGCCTATAGCACGAGTTCTGTAGACTTGAAACTATCTATAATAATACTCTAAAATAATCACTATTGTCATTCTGCTCTGTACGATTTCTAGAGTGACCATTTCACTGGGTTCGTTTGTTTAATATTATAATATTATAATAAGTATATAATGATAGTGCAACTCAATATGGGAAATTGTGGAAATCTCCTCATATGAACAGATGGAACTCTATGACCACCCTTCAGAGTATAACTCGTATACACATCCAATCCACTAAAATTCAAGAATTAAAACTATAAAACGATATCGAATTGACGAGGTGTTTGCAAAACAGACGTCAGAAACACTGAAAAACAAAATTTTTATAACCTTAACTGCTTTTTGGAGGTATTTCGTGTGTTTTCATTTATTCCCGATTCACCTTCACACGTTCAATGTCTAACATAGTGTTCTTGTGTTTCGCACTTTGTCAAAATAATTGAAAATAAACTTTTTTTGCCAAAAATTCAAACTTCAAATTTTCCGTCAGGCACGATGAGCTTATAAAATTAGCGACTCAAATCACGTATAATCACATGCACATGACTTTGCCATTTTCTGTTTGTAAAGAAGCACCATGTTTTAACGTGAACCCTTTCGAGAACGTGATGTTTCGTATCTCTGTCTCTTGCATAATGATTAGCCGTAGCTGAACTCACCGGATGACTTGTAAAATGTCTTTCATATTTTTTATATTAAAATATTTTCGTACTCAAGGACAATTTCAGAGTATCAAGCCATTTATTATGAAATATATTTCAAATAATTGCTTGAATGAGTACTTTCTGGTGGCTCTTTGATAAAAAATATGAATAAATTTGCGTAGATATGACTTCAGCCAGTAATAATTTTCCATGATTGACTATTATTATGTTTCAGTATCAGAATCCACTGTGTTCTTTAAATCATGTATACGTATTCCCACGAAAATATCACTATAACTTAATCTTCAAAACTACAACTGATTTTCCTTATTTCTAATTCACAAAGTTTCACTTACTATTTACATTCACGAAAATTCCTCTTCACATAAAACGTTTCAAATCATTTCAACAACTTGTGTGAATTGTGTTGATGCCACAACATCAATACTACTATCGTCCTCGGGTCAAGGGTCACAGGCTATTCTGATTTCTTGCTATTTATTATCACCATATTTGATATCATATTTTCTCCACTGGCAGGTGTCATCAATCATATTACTCTTTTTTTCACACCGCCGACTTGAAAAGCAGTGCTTCAGGGATTAGCGCATGCGTAGATGCATTAGTTTCCATACTTGTTTGAATAATTTGCATAAAAACAACATTTTCTCCACATTTCTCGCTGTCGGAAGAGCTGGTAGATGGATCTTTTAATAGAACCAGGTGTCACAATGCTTAATCCTTAATCCAAAATTTTGCTGACTAAATTTCTCTTTCTGAATCCTTCTGGCTTTCCAACATACATATGTTCTCACTCGTCGTATATTTAATTGAAATTTCTCAAAATTTAATGAATCCCACTAATATGACAGAATATCCGATTATCATCATATTGAATCATATCTTTTTCCATCATATGAAATTATTTCGTGTCAGCAAAAGTGTTGCAGGGGGACATATCCTATGCACAATTTATCTGAATGTAAGACATTTTACATACCAAAAGCGAAAGGAAGAAGCTGGATACCCCCGTTTCAACATTCTCAATAAAAAGCTTTCTTTTGCCGCTAAAATACAATTCATCAAGAAGGAACCACGTTTGGAACAAGCTTACCAGGTAAGAAAAAACGCTTATCTCCCTCATTCTCTATGTACAAAATCGTTTTGTGTTTGATTCTTCTTTACAGTCCCTGTGAAGCGGCAATGAACAACCATTATTTCTACTTGCCTAAAGCATGTTCCATTTCAAACATTATTCCAACGTTCATCCAAATGTTACCATCGATACTAATGTCTTTTCGATATTTTACGGACCCTAGATCTTTTCGCGTTTATTATGTGTCCCTTGCATTGATTACAAATACATTTTATAATGATTTTGTTTGAATTTTCAGACCCAAAATGGAACTCATACCCATTGTCATTCTACTTTGCGGCGTCTGTTTTGTCGGAGCACAGGTAGTAGAATATTCATTGTTTTAGTACTTGAGGTATTGTAATGTGATTCAATAAGCCAAACTATTATTCATTTTAATTTACCGAAATGCAGCGTACTGGTCATGTTCAATCAAACAATCGATGTAAAATATATTTCGGAATCCTTGGAGGATAATGGTATACGAACATTCTTATAGCAAAAGGAAATATCTCATAAAACAGCTGAATTACTTCTCATTTTTCTCCAAAATCTCCCAAGGGTAAAAAACCGTGGAGTAAAGTGGATTGCGTACGTAAGTATGCTTGGCTGAAAGTTTTCCATAATAGTGAGAAACAAGACTGTAATTTACAAAATGGATACTTGTTTTAGATTTGCGAGTTTGACAAGCGTCATTTCTTGAAATCATATGGTTCTATAAACTATCACAAAAATATAACTGCATTTAATATGCTGATTTTTGTTTTTCTACGTATAAAATATACATTGAAGCTCTGAATGCAAGAAATTTACTGACTGTCAGACAATTGCGTACTGTGTAATTCGTACACTAATAGGTTATCCTAGCAAAATGTATCATGACTGTGAAAATAAAGTACAGAATTTCAGTGTTGTGCAGATGCTTTTGGTTATTTATCTTCTCAGAAATATGAATTATCGGTTTCATGAACTGACGGCTTGTTAAAATGTTTTGTAAGTTGTCAGAGGCGTAACATACAGTTTGCTCGAGTTACGCAACTTCATGTAATATGGTCATAGAATAAGAGGTGGGAGCAAAACTCTCTTATATTGCCTAATCAGTGACTGTAAAACAGATGATTTTAATTCCAAAGGGGACTGGAACAAACATTCTACCGAGGACAGACATAATGATCTTTCATTTCGTTTGCTGTCATATAATTATATATGGCGCATTATAGTGCGCCAAAATGCATTGTGTTTCATTTTTATATTTGATAGCTATGATTCCTTTGCAGCATCACTCTGTTTTTGTAAGAGGTATGAGGTGCATTGTGAAATGCCTGCAGATGCCAACTCTCATGGGGTGACCTACTATGAGTATGCTGAGGGTCAATGTGCTGCACAAGGAGGTACCCTTGCTAACTTAGTTGACGCACAGATCGACTCTTTAGTAAGGGACTTCATATCCAATCGTGGTCTCGATGGCCCTCCTTGCATCAACAAGCCATCATATGGGTTCTTTATTGGTCTCGGCGATGCTAAAAGAGAAGATAAATTTGTTTGGAGCAATGGAACCCCGATATGTCGCAGAGGTTTCACAAACTGGGCTCCAAAGGAACCCAACAACAACACCAATAGAGATAAAAAGGGACAAGACTGTGTCCAGCTTTGGTAAGTTGTCTATCGACAGTTATCGTGATATTCAGTATGTTGCATTGTACAAATTGTCAATGAAATATATAATCGCGTTATCAAAGGCATTTTAAATGCCTGATTAAGTTAATGAATCTGACTACATGTGGTCAGGTAAGTCTTTATTTATAGACTCTACAGTTTAGAACAAAGAATGTCAACAATTGACTGCACATTGCACATGAATCAAATCAAAGCCCTAAAGACTCATAAATGTTTTTCAAGGAATCAGCGGCGCATTAATATTTCAGTCTCTATTCATGTTTATTAAAACCTAGCTTGTCTATGCCTATATAACATTTTGCATAACAATGCCATAAGAGATCTCGGTTTCTTGAGGATGACATTTTAAATATATTCTTTATATGGATATTTACACGGTTGTTTTAAAATACTTATTTTTTTACTGGTTTGTTGCTTATAGGTACAGATTCGGACATAACGGAAAATGGGACGATGAATACTGCAATGTTCGGCCAAAGGGATTCATCTGTGAGATTCCTAGTAAGTTTGTCGTTGCCTTATAAAATCAAAGCTTGTTAGGAAAAGGAATATACGTAGATATCGAGTAGACTGTATTGATTCTGCAGTCAATAATCCAATAATTCTGATGTCTGATATTGTCCAATCTTGTCTCTTTCAGCCCACTGTTGTTGCAGTTAAGCGCCGTAGGACCGCTTGCAAACATGAACTGCACTCCGGACAAAGCTTAGACCGATTATTATGTGTTTGGGACATCGAAACTGTCTCTTTAGTTATACTTTGTTTGACCTGTAAAAGAGAAATAAGTAATGTAAATTAAAGCATTGTTTTAGCATGGAGAATGTGGTGTGAGCTTTGTTAGTATATTTGGTGGTTGATGAATAAAATCACATACGCGAGGTTGTAAACAGTTGTCTTAGTGGGTACTTCTTCAGCGCAGCTTCTTTTTATGGCATGTTCAATCCTGTTGGTAATATACTAAGTTAAATTGAAGCAAGGGTAACTTGGTGGCACTTTGTGATAAACTGTTATCGAAATCTACTTTATTCTAGATGCTATTATATCTCTTATTTGAAATGCGCCTCATCAGAACAAGTTTCTACACATTTTTGTTGTAAAAGTAATGATACAGAAAAGGAACGCAAAAGTCCATGAGATCTTCTATACATAGTCTCTGCTAATACTCGACTTACAATCGGATGACTTAGTTTCTAGGAATCCTAGGATCTTATGCCTTTCAAGCTTAGCGAATCAGATACCATTCTGAGTAAAAGTGGTATGTAGAATTTTTTGACTTGAGAGTGTAGGACTGCGAATCTCTTTCCCAGCTTAGTTGGGTAGTTGTAGTTTTACATCGAAACTGATCTTGACATACCTCTCCCATCGAAGGTCATGTTCATCAAGGCAAACAATTAGAAGTAATCTATCTAAAGAGAGAGGACGGACTTAAATTCAAAAATTTACTGGCGAGTCAAAGAATGAATTTTCAGCAAATTTAACATGTCCTAGAAAAGCATGTCCCCTTCAAAGTCGCACATAAAAACATTGAATCATGTATGATAACCTGTAGAGGGCGCTACTCTTACAAGCGATACAGTGATGTACAGGCCCGAACATTTATATGTTAATGCTTACAGAGTTTAAAAGTGGTAAAGTGATGTGGGTTACTTTGAAATTAGTCGGTGATCACTAGAGTTTTAACCCTTTGAGTGCTTATTTTTTCCCGCCAAAATTTTAGTGCAACATTTTATTAACTTTTAAAAAATTTTCAGATTTTTTTGGATAATTTTTACCAAATGTGTATAACATTTCACTGGCTACACTTTTTTTCAAATTTTTAGCAAAAATCCCAAAAAATTGACAAGGATATATTTTACAGTGGCGATAAAAATTGACTTTGGCGCTAAAAGCGACTTAATAGTTTTGAAACATGAATGAGAAAAGACAGGCAAATGGGAGTGAAATGTGCAACTTGAAGCAAACAACTTGCAAGCCGATAGCAGCATGGTACTGATGAGGTATAAATGATGGAAGAACATTGAAGAGATTCGAAGGTCGAATGCACCTTTATTTGACAGCGACATCCGTCATACAGTTCTGCAATTTAATGTCAGCACCACTCGATGATATCATATCATGTCATGGATTAGACTACACGTTGTACACCGACGATTCTGGAATCTACGTAGTTTGTAATAAGGCCGATGAAGTTATAGAAGTATTTATTGAGGATGTGGGCTGATGGATGAAATCAAATGCACTGGTATTGAATGGTGATAAAACAGAAAAAATTTAAGTAACAAGTTTAAATTAAGACAAAATTGTCTTGAAAGTCCCAAAATTTGAGAGGCAGAAATAATTCCATCCAGTGCGATATACACAATATCGGTGTCTTTATTAGACGAGTCATATAAACACGTATGTAAATCTAAATCAGCGTATTTTGCCTTACATAGAATAGGGAAAATTCGTTCCCTCAGCTGATAGATACTCCGACAGCCGAGAAAGTAGTTTATGTATTTGTAACATCGCGTTTAGAGTATTACCACCGCTTGCTTTATTGAATCAGTAGCTATCAACTGCAAAAGTTACAATCCATACCGAATGCCGCAGCAGCTTGTCTTGTTACCGTTACCAGAAAGTTTGATCGTATAACTCCTGTCTAATATAATTTCCATTGGCTACAAATCAAGCAAATAATCAAATTGAAGACCATTCTTACAACATTTAACGTTGTCTCCGGCAAGTGCCTAGTATTGAAGCGGGACACAAACAAGACAAGAAATAACTACGGCTACCATGCCTTCTCAGTCGCAGCGCCGATTTTATGCAATAAACTCCCTTGAAACTCTAACATAAACTGAACGAAAGACTATTTTAAACCTCGTGCTAAGACATACCTTTAAACGCTTTGAGTGCTGTAATTTTTCCCACCAAAACTTTCTTATAAAATTTTACCAATTTTTATGAATTTTTCTGATTTTTTTTTATAGTTTTGGACTAAATAGACATCAAATTTCATCGGCTAGTTTTTTATCAAAATTTAGGGAAAAAAATCTGAAAAAAATTGACCAAAGTATATTTTATGAAGGCGACAAAATTGACTTTGGCGCTCAAAGGGTTAAGGAATATTATAAAGTGATAAAGTGTAACTTGGTTTTTAATTTTTGACGGAAATTTTTGTTGTTCATCTTTATCTTTTCTTAGATTTATTTTGCATCATTCAATGTCCTTACCCATCCATCAGGTCTTAATTTTCCCATACGTATTTTCACTATGAATTGCTTTTGCTGCCTCCAGGTTCTCTAAAGTCAATGAAAATTCGAGTTTTCTGTACTTGACATTACAGAGGGAGAAAATGCAAACAGGCATGAACTTGCTGTAACGAAACATATTTTCAACTTTCTTAAGATGACGCTTAACATATAGACTGAGTTAATTACACAGGAGAACCAAGACAGCTTACTTGTAATTTGGGCGGTGACTTCAAACAAGTGTGGTTTTACGTTCTGGTCTTGCCTCTTACTATTTGTGACGTTAGGCTAAGATGAATTGTTATTTTATCCCTGAAAATGTGTACCTCTCAGGACAGGTGAACGGCTGGTACTTGCAACCAAGATACGACTTGCTTTACCACTGAGCCAAGAAACAACTAAATAAAAGTCATGTACGCATTAAATAGTCATGTTTTGCAATCGTCCTAAGCCGCTGGCGTCTTTATGGCAGGCTCGACAGAGAAAGCTTTACTTTAATTGCCGTTGATTAAAAACCAGACCAAGACTCGCACATGAAAATATGCATGTCAAAACCATGACATCAAGACACCACGTTCGCGGACAAAAGATATGAAATTTGCTTGCGCACTTGATGTGCTGTACGTATGTTATGATGGGGTGGTACATATGACTGTATGACGTTATCAATTTCGTTGAATCCATAGGCATTTGTCATCTTTTTTACTCGTTATTTCCACCGTTTTATAATGAAAGAGTCTAAATAAAACTGTGACTGTTACTCTCAACAGAAAAACGTAAACGTATTTAATGTTATCATTAACCATTACCTTATATGTTTTTTTTTTTTCAAATTTACTCTTTTCATGATTGTGGGTTTCGCCGCTGAAAACAATGGCATGCGCACGGTGTTGTGAGCAATAACAGATAATACGGTCAGAAAATGGAACTTTGCAAGAAATCATCGACTTATTTATCACATGGTATTTTGTCTTCTTTGTGCCTGTCACAGCCAATCACCGTTTTCGTGGTTCTTCAACACATAACTTTTAAAAGACGAATGTAAGACTTTTAAGGTAGTTCACGCCTCGAAAGGGAAAGACTTAAACTTTTGCTCAAACTTTCCTTGAATCTTTCAACCATTCTCTTTCAAAATCAAGAGTAAAAATCCAGGAGTCACCAAGCAAATTTCGGTACTAGAGAAACAAATAACCCAAGATTTACCGATATTTAAAATTCAAAATGGCCGCCATCCGTGTGTTAACTCCATGGAGAAAAATAAAAATTTCGATTTTCGAAAAACTAAGCCAGTAAAAAGTTTTTTCACACCAAGAGCTTTAAAATGAAACCCCCACAAGTGGTAGATCAGAAGAGAATTGTAAAAGTTTGAGAATCCGAATATCTGTTCCCGAGGCACGATCTACCCTAGACAAAAATCTCAATGAAATCCTCATTTCATAATATTCAGAATTCAAATACAAATTCCTTACTCTTCAAGGGGAGCAATATAAGGTAGCTCCCCTTCTACAGTATTTCCTGTGAGACTTTCATTTATATTTTTACACATATCGATCAAAATTAAGTATTCATACGGATGTCAACGCACGATCTGAACTTCCACAGCCTAGTTCGACAAACGTGATTGAAGAATTTGCAGGGTATCTGTCCTAGCCGATAAGTCAAACGCCTCCTAATTTTGTGCGTCATGCTGAGCAAATAAGCGAAATATCAACCCACGTTCTTTAGAACCTTTCAAGGTCAAACTTTGCCCCCGAAGTTTAAGTCTACGGATACAAATTATGATGAAGAAAAACAGACGTTCAGTCAATGACACAAAAATACACACACAGAAAAACACTAGCGAAGACTGCCATACGCTGGACTAACCTTAGACCAACACACGAAAACTAAAGACATATGCCTTCTTTGTTCGGCAGAACACGTTGACAAACATCCGGCATACTTGCCTTCGCTAACGTTGACGTTTTAATTCGCAGAGCCTTGTAGAAAAAATACAAGTAAAAAAGTCTTATCAAACATTGTGACATAAATCTTATTCGTTTTCTGGCCACGTACTTCGGTAAAATTAGACTTCAGTTTCTTAAATGCTAGCGCAAAACTTCGATGGTAAACGATACTTTTTGAAAATTTTATTCGTACCTCAAAGACCTCACCCATGAGAAAAAAAATCGAAAATTCCAGGCAGCTACGACGTTGATATGGTGTTTTACTCATTACCCAATGTCACAAATTATGAGGTAAAATAATTATTCCTCCAAGCCATGTGACGTCACGTTCACTTGACGCGACGGCTAGAAGCTTGCTGAGTCCGTGCTGCCTTCATTAGACTGTTGTGCAACGGTTTGGGCGGAAGCGGTCGGTCAAGAGAAAACTTTGGCGGACCAGTTCGGGTAGATCTCAGAACGGCTAGGTAACACAATGGAATCCGTAAAATCTGGTGAGTAATACAGCATTTGTATTACTTAGCTGTGCCTCCAGAAGAAAAAAAGTTGTCACACAGTACAGGACGATTATGTCATCTACAAATAGGTACGGATTTGAGTCTTTTTGCTGACACTGCAACTGCCAAATCGATAGCATTACAAACTTGAGTTTAGAAAGACTGGCCCTCGATATGGTGAAACAACTCTACATAAAATGTCGTTCACTTCTGTAGAAAATATAAATACTAAAAATACTGAAAAAAATTCAGAGTCCTAGACGCGGTCTACCTTAAAGCGAAGTTTTAGGTTGACCCATCTTGTCAGAGATTCCAACACCAACACTGGCCGGGTACCGGGAGATAGGAATATGTATTTCATGGGTGGTAACCTTGAGATTACGGGCCACACGTAGGTACAATCCGGTGGTCGTGCGTGGAATCCGTAAAAGCGAACTGAATCCAAAAGACAATTTTACAGGTCTTTCCACGGGTGACATTAAAGCCCAAATAGCTGCGAATGTGTAATAAACCGATCTCAAAATATCCTCAGTTTTTCCAAGAGTTATTTTTTGAATAAGACCCATTGAAAGCTGAAAAAGAGTACAACACGGTCATAAGTGTCGAAAGTGGCATGTAGATTCAAACGTTTTAACATCATTTTAGATTTCCCACCATTTCCAAAAACTAATCATATGACACAGAAAATAAAGAATACACAATAACAAAACGTTGACGATCGTGTGTTGTGCATTCAAGCATAGACCCTCGAGGGTCTATGATTCAAGTAAATGGCATCATGCTTGTTTCTGGGTATACTCACGATGTGTATGTGCAGGAATACTGTGTTTTTCGTATTTTTTCCATTGGGCGCCATTTATTATTCAGCCTGTTAAAACGTGTAGACATGGTCCAAATCAGCGAGCAGTGATACTTCCACACAAGTCGTTCAGCTAGCACATTTACACGAACCGACTTTGGTTTGAAAAAAAAAATTATGAAAAAAGCATAAACTTCGCATGCAGCTATTTGGGCTTTTATGGTCACCTCCAAAAACCATTTTTGTGAATGCGGATGCTTCTCTTCTACCCAGTTACTGTTTTAAAATTATTTTTATTTTACTTTCCATATTTTGCAGAACTTTTAGTGTTCTATTGTCACTTCTTTATGAACTAAAATTGATATTTCTATTTTTGTATACTGTTATCTCTGCAGGGAACGTATAAAAATAAATTTAGCGTTTAAAATGTTTCTGGTTTATCTTGTAAATTATGCAAAATATGATAAAGCATGCAAAAGTGAACTGGTTGGGAATTTTTATGGTAATGTGTAAACGAAGCACTTTTCGCACGCTATTATTTTCATTATTTTTCACTCTGAATAATCGTACACTGCATTGTTGACATTGGACCTCAGTAAATATAATTATCGCAGTCAGTCTCGCTGACCTTCGGCTGCCGCAACTTAAGCTACATTTTTACTCTTTCAGCTTTCTATCTGTCATTGTCGTCACGAAGGAGTAGTACATTTTTCATCGTGAAATTGAGTATTTTGATAAACAGCTTGATAAAGTGTGCGTGTGGAGATACCACCACCTGTTAACTTACTGTCACATAGAGCGAATTTTTCTAGTCCACAAATTTCCGTTCTTCTCTAAATTATCACGAAATTCTGCTATGAAAGCTCCCTTCAGTTCTAAGGTTATTTATCGCTGTGAGTGTGGGCGGGTTGACATCTTTTTCATGAAAACTAGACAATCCAGGAAATCCAAGCAGCAGCGATGCTCTACGGAAATAGTGCGAAAGCTGACTTAGCACAACAAAGGCGCTCCGTTGATTGGGCACTTAAAGGTCAGGTCAGGTCGGGTCAGTGTGCATGTAATTGTATCAACATTAAATCATGCTATAGCTGTTTGTCCACATTTTTCACAAGATGTGGATTCCAATTATTTCGTAGCATAAGTCTTGAGATAGGTGTTAATGGCATTCTAAAATCGCAACAGAATCTGAACAGAGTCAGACAGCTTTTAATTTGACAACGAAATATACCTCGAACTGCATCACAACAAACATACCAAAAGACATTATTATAAATCGAAGTAATGTGAGTCTTTTTTCCCTAAATGCGCCGCCATATTCAACTGTTTTCCACTCCTGAGTGTATCCTTGGTGATTAACCGGGAGAGATACATCGGTGTTATTTGACCATGGAGATTTGCACGACATCAGCATTGGAATTTCCCTGTTCCTCGTCAATGGAATCATTCCTGACGTGCGTAATCGGTGAAATTAAATGCCAGCTTTTGTGTTATTTATGTAATTCTGTTCATCACCTTTGGTATTTTCACTTCCTTTAACAGAAGCCTGTGGTCAAGCGTTCGGAGGTCCCATACAGCAAAACTTTCCACCGACGCCGCACGCGCAGGTGATGCAACCCTCCGAAAATTCTTCAATGCCATCGGATGTAACGGTATGTTTACACACTATAACATCAATACTCTTGAATGTAGTAATCAATAGAAGATACACGAGACCACACCGCAAATTTCAACCAGCGCGTGTCGTTCCTTGGTGGTGAAAAGAAAGGCCGACAGGAAAAGCTGACCAATCGACCGACACAAATTATCTATCGTGATTTTCAAAATCTTACCCGGGTTATCAAAGTCGCAGCTAGCAAGCAAAATCAAAACATCGAAAGAAAGAATTTCTGATCTATACCTGTCATTTTTGTTGGAGACATTATACAAGAGACAGCGACGTCTTTTTCATATTCTTGTGCTAATAAAACCACGGTGACCACAATGCGGTCATTTTCGTCTCAAGATCCTGTGGCGACAACTTATCTTTACGCACCTAATTTGTTATTTGTATTCTGATGCGCATGCCTTATTTTTTCCGCGACGTGTTTTATACGGTCGCTACATACGCTGGCATTACGACGACCTTGGTTGCTTCTGATCATAATAAGACACAATCAGCATGAGCTGATTTTTTGTATGTCCAAAGTTGTTGTTCAGACTACCGTGAGGCAATTTGCAAGATTATAGATATCAAAAACGAGTACTTCCGATCATCAGCCGGGTTGTGACATCACACCGTCGTAAACACAGGCTCCTTTACGGCATCACTTCTGCGCATGCCTTACTCGGATTTTTGCGCTGGTTCTGTTCACACGGTGTGGAAATCAAACTCTGGCTTGCAGGAATGTGACGTCAACAATGACATGTCAATCTCATCGTGTGAAGAATGCTGAAACGGATCACGGATAGTTTAAGCGAAAAAAGCGACCTGTCATTCTGTTGTGGCATTTTCCTTGAAATATATTGTGCAAAGAAAGTGCTTTGCTTGATACAGGTCATTCTTGTCTAGACCCTATACGTCGCTTATGGCTTCCGTGCCTCCGACCCAACTCCGTTTAGCCGCAAGATCCAAATGTTCCTCACATTATTGACCAATGATTAAATGGGTGTTGCCCGTAAACTAGCCAGAGAACGTTCAGTTTATGAGCGACACCCATTTAGTCATTGGCCAATCATGTGAGCAACATTTGGTCTGATTGACTTTCAAAGGGACGCCAGTGACATCATCGTCTCTCCTGGAGACCATTCACTTTCAAATGAGCTGTTTTTTGTGCTACGGCGCTAAAAGTGGACCTCGAGGCTAGACGGAGTGGGGTCGGAGGCACGGTCGGAGGCCGTAGCAACGTATAGGGTCTGGGCAAAGATCATTCACGCACAGTTTCACAAATAGTGAAGAGCTCTCTGAACCTTCCATCAAAAATTTCAACATAGAGAACTACTAGAGGTACTGAAACTGACAAACGATATTTTCTTTCTACGCAGTTAAGTGTCAGGCCACAGGAGCCTCTGATTATCAACGACAATGAATCGACTTCTCCGACTAACCTGGACACAGGGGCGATAATACTTGCTGTTTTAACCACACTTTGCTGTTGCCTCCCTATCGGCATCCCTGCAATTGTCGTATCTGGATTCGTAAGTACATCACGAGCAGTTATGCAAAACCCCGGGCCCTTCTCTTTGGTGCTAATCCATGGGGACTTCGCTTCTCTATAACTATAACATTAAACAGTATTACATTTAGCATATATCACTCTGGGACTATTAATATCTCTCTCTCTCTCTCTCTCTCTCTCTCTCTCTCTCTCTCTCTCTCTCTCAGGCTTACGAAAAACGAGGAGAGGCAACACACGACTATGCCAACCTGCTGACCAAGATCTCCCTTGTGTTGTCCGTTTGCGGTATACTCATTGGCATCACTGTCGTCATTTCGGTGGTGGTTTACACAAACAACCTTTATACCGTCTCCGAGTAGAAGGTCACTGAACGCTGGACATTGAGACAAAAACCCCGCTGAACATATTTTGAGCATTACACATGGTTACATTCATTTGTCAGATAAATTTGAATAAATAAATAAAGCAAAACGAAGGGAAGGAAGGAAAGACGTGCATACTTTTCCCCAAATTGGCCAGTCGTAACACAGGGGCTTGTGAATGAGTTCCAGTAAAGATAATAAAGAATGCTGCTAGTTTTGTGTACGAACATTTTTATTCTTGCTCTCTCCTCTCGGCCCTGTATTTCCTCGCTCCGTGCATGTGAGTCACGACTGTTCACTGGTAATGATATATGCAATATGTAGTGCGCCCTCCCTTGGTAAACTTTTCGTATAGGATTTCTGCGTTGACCACCCCTCCCTCAAATACTTTTGCCATACCCATTGGAAGATAGTCCCTCCTACATCACGTGATGAAAGAGCTAAGTTTGGTGCATTTTCCCGTGATTCAAAACACATTAGGTTAATGAAGCGGCGAAAATGTCTTTTCGGATATAAGCGACCCCAAAGCAATAATCAAAAAAGTAAACATCAGCCTTGGTGTACTTCCCCTTTAATGCACAGACTGAGGAAACTAGATAGGGTCAGAGAAGAGAACAATGAAAAAAGGCTCGTATACAAAAGAACATTTTAACCCTTTAAGCGCCAAAGTGAATTTTTGTCACCTTTATAAATTTTTTTACCCCAGATAATATTTTCAGATTTTTACCGAAATTTTGATAAAAACTGGAACCAATAAAATAATGTCCATTTTGTCCAAAACTATTAAAAGACTCACAAAAAATTAATAAAAATTTGGAAAATGTTACACTAAAATTTTGACGGGAAAAATTACAGCACTCAAAGGGTTAATAGTAGTATTGTATTTTATCTGTACTGTGCCATTCATAAGTCCCCTGCGGTCGTAACTGTGCTGCACGAGAGTTACGTCACAGCAAATGGGTAAACTCTTAATTTTAGCTACGATTTTGGAAAGAGCTTTCAATTGATGTCCTACTTTTTACTCCATTTCAATATGCCGTGACCTCTTTGCTTTCAAGTCACTGAGCATAATGAATTTGATCTTCCTTATCAGAATTTTATGGTTGTGAAGTCAAAGTAGGTTGACACATACAAGACTCTAATAATTTTACTTATTTCACGTTGTGAATGAATTATGGTGTGTGTTAGTTTGTTTGGGATCATTATGCTAAGGACATGCATGACAAAACCTAGTGGGAGTAATAACCTGAAAATAAAAAAACCAAATTTATTTTACTTTGGGATGGCGTAGAAACTGATTTTCAAGGGTCTGATGGTCAATATTTTCGAACATCATTGAAAAATACAGTACTATTTTTATCGTCCTTTAACTTTCGTCTCATAGTTTGCCTCAATTAAAACGTATAAATGCTTTTAAGAAAAACCGCAAATTACTTAATACATGCGCATTTACGGAAAACGGTTTTAACTTAATCAAATTCACTGCAACCTAGTTAGAACAAAATCCGACAATTAAGGAATTTCCTTCAACCATTTATGACAGAATCTATTATTGATGTTTCAAAAAAGATTTCATTCCGAAGTGAGCAGGGCATGCGGATTACACCTTTTAATTGTAAACATCATGATCCCTTGGTGTCGGGAAGAAAACAATCGGTTACCTGTGTGTACATTGACGCATAAAAGTATTGTTACGATTTGCATATTAACTTGAACGATTTAAGCACATTACTTTAGTGATGGTGTCCTTTAATTTCTTATCAATAATAATATCAACTTATCTTCCACGTCTAGTGTTGACCACTAATGCCCGAAGTGGATATCAGAGCTCTTGAAAACAAGAAACATGGAAAATATTGTTATCTTTGAGAGAGAAACAATGCCGTACAATAATTCTTTGTCGACCGAAAGGTACATACATTGTAATTATGTATAGGTAACGTATAATTCTTGATTTGGGGGATTTGTACAGATCAAAGTATATCAGTTAATATTTCAAAGTTAGATTTATTATGGGAGCTAAAACTTGAAAAAATGGCAACTCACACAAAATCCTCCGCGGTGAATTGTTTTCTTTGAAATACTATACAGAGCTAGCGAGGGTAAGGTAAAAGGCACAGACACGATACGGGTAAGGCTTTTATAATGAAAAAAGTTTATTACATGACATTTAGGCCAGGAAGAAAAAATAAATTGTTCATCGGAATCGCCGCTTCTAATTTGGCATATTTGGAATTTTTTTTTTTTGATCGCGGCAAATTCTTACTTCCGCATTACAAATATTTTTAGCACTGCCGCTGGTGGCGCCCTACACTGTGTCGGGTTTTCGCGGGCACGGGATTTTGAATGAGACTTCATACGTGTTCGGACTTAGTTGACCGCCAACACGTTGTTGTGACGTCTGAATTTGGCGAATCATGACGCAAAGTGGGTCGATTTGGCAAGAAATTCGCTCGTTTTGTAAAGGTTAGTACATGTCACATCATGAGTATTAATTTGATAGGCAAATTTGATGTGATGGCAAACAGTTAGTTCCAAAGACGCTATTCAGTGTTTGTCCTGATATTACGTTCGGCGATTTATTCAACAAGATCGTGACAGCAGATGGACGGTGCATCCGATTGAATGAAAATTGCATCGAAAGTATACAAATTTACGGCAATGACAAAACACATGGTTGCGTCGATGTTAAAGTACGATCTGAATGATGACTATATAACTTCACTCCGATCACAGTACAGTGTTGTTAGACCATTGTGTAAAATGTGTACATATCTATACACAGTGGTAAAGAGGCCAAAACATGGAGCCAAAGTAAAATGAAAAACTCAGATGCTAGGTCCCTTCAGGACAATGTTAAAGGACAATACTGAATTGTTGAATTTCAGTGATTTGCTGTACATTTCAGTTTTATTCTGAGAGAATGTTGAAATGCTCAGAATATACTGTGCAAACACTGACTGTGAATGTAATGGCCTATGTTATTGTTGGGAAATATAGTATTGAATTCAGTTACCAGTATTAGTGTTTCTTGTCTGAGATATTTCTGGTAAAAAGGGAAACAATTATCTTGCCTTGTCTGCATCTGTGCAAAAATGCCAGAGAACCGCGTTTACCTTCGG
>LD343347.1:141908-157737 GCA_001465055.1 Ptychodera flava
TGCATGGACATTGTAACGTGACGTGAACAAAATGCATGGGTACATTGATTGGCATTATATTATAAGATTCAAAGATAACAGTACCACTCTATCTCCTTGTTATCTTTTTTGGTCAAAAGTTCGTTGACTTCATCTCGGCATTTCCGTTGATGTTCTGGGTTCTTCGCTAAGTTGTACAGACACCACGATATACCGCTGGCTGTCGTGTCGTGGCCTTCAAACATGAATGTGTCAACCTCGTCCCGGATCTCCTGGTCTGTAAGTCCATTGCCGTCATCATCCTAGATGTTCAAACGTTATAGGTTAAGGAATGTCCGGATGGTGAGGGGCGCAGAGAGAAATTGGCTTTGAATTGCATAGAGTTTCACGTACGCACATTAAATATTACAGGTACAAAAAATTAAGTGAGCCGGCTGATCATTGATATATTAATATATTGAACGATGAAAAACGCATGAGGCTTGCTTTAAAGTTCAGATTAGGAACCAATCGTCGCACGTACACCAGCCCTCACAAGTTTACGAACCAATCAGGTGATAGCTCTGCATAAAATCATTGCACAATATCGATTTCAAAAACTGTATTTACCCTTGCTGTGAGTAAAATATCCAAGAAATCTACATATTTTCCCTCGCTGTTCTTTCCTTCTCTCTCTTCCCTCGACAGCGCCTCTTTCCTTTCACGGATCACCTTCCACGCATGCCCATGGACGACATTCAAAGCTTTTCGCATTCTGTAACCGCTCGGTGACAGGTAGTAGATGAAGTCATTGTGGTAAAGAGGGAAGCGGCCCCGCCTCATGATCAGGTCTGCGATTTCATACACGGCCCGGATGTACGGGTGTTTACTGAAACAGTAAAATACATAGGGTGTCAATAACTTTACGTGTTCATTGCCCGATAAAGAAATCAGTTATTTTTTTTTCAGCAAAATGTGCTTAAAATCTCGTCATGGTGTCATAAAAAGGCAACAGGCTTCGCGATTTGACTTGGCGCCACATTTTTGCGACATTTTCGAGAAGTCATCTCAAAGTAACTAAAACCTTCATCGATCGCAAAGGGAAACTGTCATCGGAACTGCGCCTGTGCGAGTTTCTTGTTTACAAACATTGTATTTCGTGCACGATATCTAGATGCACCTCATCATCATAGCTGTAACAATATTATACGATGAAGATTATGACAGACATCTTTTAACTTTCATCAACCACCATCGTACCTTGGATACAGTGTTTACATTGGTCGTATGGGTCCCATACGACCTTTGAGCGCAGTTCCGACCACTGTATGCCTTTAAGAAGTCATCTTCGAACATTGTACAAAAGCAGAACATAATCTTTGAAATGCCTCTCCGCCAATAGTAAGGAAATTAAACATACACCAACCGTACAACATTTAGAATTATTGCAGTGAAATACAGATATGATTTAGTTTTTGACATTTGACTCGAATATTAAGTTCTGGTGAGATAGATCGTGGATTGAGCCCGTGAGGTGAACGTGTGTCCCCTCGTTACCATATTAAACCAAATTCAAAGAAGATAATATTATTACATACGCCTGGGTCTGACACCGACTGTCCTGACTAAAGACACACTTCATCAGACTGTCCAACGTCATCAGGCTGATGTGTTCAAACATTTCCAAAGTTGCCGTGCACGACTCTGACGATTTGCATAAGTTGGACCACTTTTCCTGGTCAAACAATGTAGTCCAAAGAAACATCATGTGAACAGTGAGCCATGTCAAGGGGTTTCTTTTGTCTCAGAAATTGGCACGCGTGCAAGAAAGCTGAGACATTGCGCCGTTCTGAATTCTGACACATATGTTGTGAGAGGGAACGAACAGTATAATACGTCAGTATTATATGTTGTGTTTTATTTAGAAGAGAAACAAGGCTTCTGTGTAAGACTAAGCAACAGCATTTGTATTGAAAACATCACTTCGCAAAAACCATATACAGAGAAAGAAAATAATGTTGCAGTATTGCATGGCTATATGAAGTTGCACTTGGCCTAGACCTTTATATAGGCAGATTAGTCCGGATGGGCGACATTCCATGTTTGTCATCCAATATCATATATTTTGAATTGGCAGATCGTTTATATCTTTCCTCTTCTTCCCTTATCTGTTTGTGAATTTTTATTGGAGAAATCAGTGCGATTTTATCAAAAGTATGCCTTTAACTCAGATCTGTATACGTTTACCACCTTATTAAAATGCTAAGGTGAATTCTTTACCACTAAAGTGAGTGCACAGTCGTTGAATATTTTCACGTAGGGTTTCAGAATATCAAAATGAAATCCCGGCGTCAGTAGACGTCTGTTACGCTGCCACTTCTTTGCCTTGCTGAGAAGTAAGCCATCTCCCAGCCATGGCCGAAGAAACCCGTAGAACAACTCATCCTTGGGTTCTGAAACCAGATCGAATCCAAAAAAAACCCAACCAATCATTAAAAGTAACTGCAGAAATAGTAAATATGTTTAGAAATGTCGATCTTCATCATGGTCGCGACGAGTAAACATATTACTTACCTTTTGGTTTGAAGCTGATAATACATATGACTTACCTTTTGGTTTGAAGCTGATAATACAATTTCACTCCAAGATCAATCATTTTGATTTATGCTAAGCTGTCAAAACTCCACAGTCCAATATGTCATCGCCCGAATAAATCAGTTTTTGAACGCGCCTTACAGTCCTCTTTGCATAATTGTGTCTTGAGAGGCGGTTTGTAGTCTAGTGGTACGCCACTAGTGGTAAAATAGGCCTGTACATAATCAACAATTTTGGGACGCAGGAAGCGCTTTAGAGGGTTTGCTACTGTTTGTTTCTCTTATGCATCAATTGGGAAGTTCAATGTAGGGTGTGATTGACGCGACGGTTACTGCGCAAGTGATTTGGAGAAGTTTATGCGCAGTGTTAATCACCTGTACCCACCTCTCTTTAATGCAGCATGATGCCTTAATCGCTTGATTGACCTCCAATGCTCACCTGGGAAAATTATTGATTCCGAATTTACGAGAACGCACTGAGGTGTCGTTACTTATGTTTGTCTGGTCTGGCTGTATACAGATACATGTTGGCGACCGAAGATAATACACTGTACCGAACCATTCTTTCTAATGCACAAAATGTTTCATCATTGAAAGTTTGACCGTATATCATATATTGGATCCATTATTGGGTATTAAAACTCTTAAGAATTGGTACTTACCGGTGGTTTTTAGAAGTGCTTGCACGGCTGACGGGTGGAAGAGCATGACATTTTCGATGAAAGGTCCGGTCCAAGATACACGTGCTGGGCTGTATGGTGCGTTGAATTCACCCTCCAATATTTGGAACGAATTTTCATCATTTGATCCATACTAAGAATTCATAATAGAATAAAATACGACTGATAACGTAATATATATATATATATATATATATATATATATATATATATATATATATATATATATATATCTATATCTGACAAATCTACTCTGTTAAACAAACGCTCTGAGTTGGTTTCAAAATGTCGCCACCAAAACAAATATTATTTATCAAATTTTAACACCACCTTCAGATAAAATGGTACGTCCCGAACGTGTAAATGAGAGTGAAGAGCTAAGAATCCTTTCACTTCTTCTGTCTGAAGATTGCAGGATGCACGAAACTTAAGTAACACATATCATTACTTTGTACGTGAAGTAATTTGTGTTATTATTTACTTATAACGCTCTGCTTTAGCATCGAGCACTGTAATTTCCCACGAGGACATCTGTACTCTTCGACATACATACATACATACATACATACATACATACATACATACATACATACATACATACATACATACATACAGACAGACAGACATACATACATACATACATACAAACATACATACATACATACATACATACATACATACATACATACATACATACATACATACATACATACATACATACATACATACATACATACATACATGCATATAGACAGACAGACTATAGACATCGGATAGGTACTACCCCGATAGGTTCCTTTGTAATATATATCATGGCAAATGGAAGCTAAAAACTAGCGGTTTGTTTGCAAGTAAGTAATGACCTACTCGATTGCTACATGTATATCTCGTCTCCATTCGCAATAGGCGTACGCCGGACCACGGTTTCCAACAAAACATTCTGCTGTTTTCTGAAACGCATCCAAATATGCGAGGAAAACAGTGAAGTGCATCCGTAACCTTGAGACTGTACAAAGGACTCACCCCGTAGCGGAATGGGGACGTACACAAACACATCAAACAACGATTGAAGAGCGCTTGAATGACGCGGTGCCAACACTGCCAACAGCACAACCAGGCGAGTGTTTACTCCATGTCTCTCACTATTCCCAACACAGAGTATCAGGTACACTTACTGCCAAAATATGCCCGAAAAACCAGTGTCGCCTTGGCGATGGGAATTCTGCCAGATCTCTCTCGGTCCGCCATCTTTTCTGTAGCAGACGGACGAAGCCCAAGCACAGCTTGACGGCCAGTAACACGCAGACTGTGACAAAGGCTATCCTGACGTATGGAGGGAAAACGGATTTGTGCGGTTGTCGAGAGTCGCCAAATTCCCCCATCTCCGTCGATATGCGGTGTAAAATATTCCCGACTCAAACGTGCTGACTGTGCAGCATTTCTGTGGTACTCAAGCCAACAATAAAGGGAGCTTCCGGTTATTATAAAGGGGTTGGCCAGAGTAAATCAGGGACTATTATGTAACCTCCCACAATTGCTCCATGTAAAATGTGACCCTTCCCTTTCAAATTCGTAAAACATGACCCTTGGCTGCTCCAATTCTAAAAGCTCGAAATGCGTTTCGACCTTGACAGAAAAACTGTCCTAAGGTAGGATTCGTTTTTTACAGGAAGGGGGGATCGGTGGAAATCAGAGGGTTGACTTTTACGAAACCTATTTATTTTTTTTTTGGGGGGGTCAAATTTTACAACCAATGATTTGAGGGGGGTTCAAAGTTAGTATGGAATTTTACGAAGGTTTGTATGGAGTTATGGAAAAAAATGACTTTGGAATTTCACCGAAATGTTGCTTGATTCACCATACATAATCTATGAGTAGTCTATGAGGAAACTATGAATGATTTCTTTGAAATACAAAACTAGCTAAATCTGTGTATTTATAGACTCTTGATTATTGATATTAATGTACATGATTAGACTAGGGTGGTTACAAGAGGACGTTTGTGGAAGAAATTGGATTTTGGAATTTCACGGAAATGTTGATTCACTATACATGGTGGTCTATCAGGAAACTATGAATAATTTTTTTCCAATACAAAACTAGGTAAATATGTGTATTCATGTATTCTTGATTATTGATACTAATGTACTTGATTAGACTAGAGCGATTACAAGTGGATGTGTGTGCAAGAAATCTGATTTTGGAATTTCACCGAAACATTGATTCACTAATGTACATTGCAGTCTATGAGGAAACTATGAATTAATTCTGTGTATTTATATATGCTTGATTATCAATATTAGTGTACCTGATTAGACAAGGCTGATTACAAGTTCATGTGTGTGCAAGAAATTTGATTTTGGAATTTCACCAAAAATGTTGATTCAGTATACTTTGTGGTCTTTGGGAAAACTTTGAATATTTCTTTTACAATACAAAACTAGCTAAATATGTGCTTTTATAAAAGTTTGACAATTGATATTTTTAAATAGCAGATCTAAAAAAGTTCAAAGGTCAAATTGGACATTATAAGGCATTTAAGATATTATTGATACGGACTGTACATCTGGGGGAGGGTCGCTGTTTTTTGTGAATGAAAATTGGGGAAGGTCACTATTTTTCTTGCAAACACTTTTGAAGGGCCCAACTTGTCACCCCAAGGCCAGAGGGTGTAAAGAGTTAATGAATCAAATCTGATGATTGTTTTTTTTGTTTTTGTTTTGTTTTTTTTGGGGGGATGTCAAATTTTACAAATGATGAATTTGGGGGTGTCAAATTTTAGATATTAAATTTTGAGAAGGGTCGCTCTTTACATTTCATTTGTCACTTAAGTTCCACCGACCCTCTCCCCGTAAAAGAGCGAATGCTCCCTAAATACATGAAGTACTCTCAACTGTTACCCAATTTGTCACCCCAAGGCCATAAGGGTGCAAAGGGTTAATGAATCAAATCTGATGACTATTTTGTTGGGTTTTTTTTTTGGGGGGGGCGGGGTTCAAATTTTACAATTGATGAATTGGGGGGGGGTGTCAAATTTTAGAAATTAAATTTTGAGAAGGGTCGCTCTTTACATTTCATTTGTCGCTTAAGTTCCACCGACCACCTTCCCTTACAAGAACGAATGCTACATGAATACATGAATTACTCTCAACTGGTCACCCATCTAAGAGTTGTACCTTCCTTCGACTCGTTGTAAATTAGTCGGGGAACGAACACAATTGAAGGCAATGGGGCTGATAAAAAGGTGAAGGGGAGGCCAAAAATACTGGATGTTCCGGGGGGCCTTGAACTCGATGCTAGTCATACAGATACCCCCTGGGGACATAAAACAGCTTTAACTTTTTGAGCTTATTTAATGAAAAGTATGTAAATAAATAAATATCATAATTATGCAATAAACACCCGCTCACGCATTTTGGGTTTCGCTCATTTAGTTTTTGCTGAGTCATCACAGTCAAAATTCGATTGTCAGAGAAAAGAAAAGAATACAAATATATTGCAGCACTTGTACATTAACAATAAGTCAAGCAATATACCGTTAAAACCTTATTTTACATTTATCTTTAATGAAACTTTAAGAATAAACGACTCAGCAAAAACTAGATGAGCGAAACCCAAACTACACGAGCTGTTTTGAATAATAGAGCATTACTAAATGTCTAAACTGGTCACTATTCTCACTGAGCACTTGCCTGGACTGTTAATGTGTTGGCATTAAACAGCAATAGTTGATTCATAATCATTGGAGGAATGTCAAGACATAAATTGATTTTAATTTTTCATAGTTGCAACAAACTGGGTCTTGCTCTTTCCAAACCAAACAGTACAAGAGGTACTACTATCATAATATCTCTCTTTTGGAGTACTTGGCTACCTGTTTGTATTTGTGTATGCATGTGACCTTAGCTCCCACTTATAGTAACCTGATATTGCTAATTCAACAGCAATTCTTTGATTTCGTGTTTGATCACGAATCTTTTAACTTATAGAAAACAACGGCATCTAAAAATAGCATTTCGTTTATACACGTACCAAAATGATTCAGAAGCGGATGCCAAATTGGTATCATTTTGTAGTTAAGGTAGCGCTTATTTCGAGGTCCGTTCGTATAAGTTGGTATCGAGTTTTGACTTCACCGAAATCAAATGAATCAAAACGTGCTAAATATAACCATAGTGGGTAATGCTATCTGCTCGTTGGAAACTATGAAATGCATAAATAATTGAGCTAAGCAGCGTCCGAAGGCGATCATCGCATTTTGCGCCTAAAAATAGGCAATATTGTCTCTGCTGTTCGTCAATAAATGTATACTTGTCCATGGAAGAGTCGGAATTGTCACAATGGGTGTTCTACTTTTCTTCAGACAGACGCTAGACTGATAGAATGAAGAAAAACTCGGCTTCATCGATATATGCATTTCCAAATTATTAGTACAATTGTCAATACATACTCCGCGTTTTGCTAGCGGAGCTCTGCGATGGTTTTCGGGATCATGTCTGGAATGCAGGCGAAAAAAACATAACACGACATGGATGGTTAAAATTACATTTTGGAATTTATGGTGGCAGTAAATATATGATTCACGGATATAACGTGAAGTACCGGAATGTGCTCATGAACAGCTTGGTTCTAACTACTCCATAGACGTTTCATACAGTTAAAGTTATTAACGGTCACGCATAATAAATACTTCACTTGGATATGCAGACAAATGTGATCGCGTTTTATGTTGGCTGGATCGTCGAATTTTTGTTGCAGATAGTATACGGCAGAAAAGTATAGGTGCTGCATAAGGTATTATGTAATCTGATTTGACCATTCATGGGACTGGTGTCCTATGCATTTGCGACTACGGAGTTCACAACGGTATTGCCCAAAAGGTTCTGTACAACAGTAATCGCGCGAAATAACGCGAGACTTGCTCGTTGATGCCGATGCCACTTGCACGGTTCAACGCGGAGGTGAATGCCAGTGCGAGATTTCAGTACCAGCAACATGGTTCTATTCGGTGGAGAACATTCGTCGACGTTGAACTCAAAGCTGTGGGGGAGATTGGCGAGTGTGACCTTGATCTCGTTCATGGCCAAGTTCTGTACGATGCAACTAATCTGTCACAGGTGAAAATGCGAGGAATAAACTAGTCTGGTTCCCTGACCCATTTCCCCGGTAGAGGGCGTGGGGAAATATAGGGTCAGGTACCGGGTAGCCATCTTGAACAGAATTTTGTTCAAGATGGCGGAGGTTAGTCACCTGACAGAACATGCTACAACAAATATGGCTGCTGCCATGAAAACGCCGGTCAAAATTCGACTGGATCAGAATTATGTTCGAACACTGGTATCCGAACCAAAAACATTGGCACACGAGACGGGAAAAATAAACTGAAAGGATTAATCCAGAAGTACGGGGAAATAGAGGTGATTGAAGGCTGGCTGTGATCGCAGCAGTACGTGTATCGAACGCGCTAGGGTCATCGAGGTCATCGCCGACTGTGGCGTGACCCCAATGACCAGAGCACGTTCGATACACGCCACAAGCTGCGATATTACAGCTAATTCAAAGCAAACTTTGTTGGAACTGTAAACGACGATTGATTTCGATGGATAGAATGGTGTCCGAATTTCGTGAAAAATGCCAGGCATCATGTCGACGTTCTAAAAGTATCAAGAGGTGTGCTAAATCACAGTGGCTAAATCATGGAGGGAAAAAAGTCTTTCTTTCTACCTCCACGGCTTTGTGGTACAAACAAGAAGTTGGTGTCAAGTGAGCCTGAAAGTCTAAAACCCAAGAAACATGAGAAAAAGTTACAAGTGTTACTTTCATCCAATCACAGCTTGTTTTATTTTAACCCAATAGCGTTCATGTTTACATTAGCCGGTACCTGACCCTATACTTCCCCACGCCCTCTACCGGGGAAATGGGTCAGGGAACCAGACTAGGAATAAACATCTGCTATAATGCCCTCATTGTCAGACCTGTTCCCTTCCACATTCGATCGTTGGCTGCGCTCCTAGCATGGCGCACACAGCAGTATGATCGGAAGGTCTGAGAGAGTGCATACATATTAAAGGTAGGGTGTGCCTTGATATTCGAACGTTCATTTTTTTACAACTCTTTGCTAATCTACCGCTTGCAGGGACTCATTTTCAAGCTCTGGGAGTGAAACAAATTCCATCGTCCTAGGTTTTCGAAAATCAAAATTATCTTTTTCTACATAGAGCTACCACAGAGATGGTGGCCGATTTAGAATTTCAAATTACCGGTAAATGTTAGGTACATTTAATGTGTTTCTCCAGTGCCAATCCGCGCGGCGTCCCCTGATTCAGTGAGAGAATGGTTGAAAGTTTCATTGATGAAAGTTTGAGTACGAGTTAAAGTCTTTCACTTTCGAGGCGCGTACTACCTTAAACTAATTACCTCGGTAACAGGTACCAGGTAACGAATAACTAGGAAGTAACGAACCCGTGCGAGCGGACGATGCCTGCCAGATATGAATGTCGGTTATGAATCGTTGACTTATTCGCTATGAGCCTTTAAATAGTTTTGAAAAATGCTTAGACTGTGTAATTGTATTGAGCAAACCTTACTGAACTGATAAACGCATGCGCAAATGTACTTTTTATTCACTTGAAACATCATCATCATTCATTCATGTGGCGGCTAAAGTATAGCAAATAAAAAATAGCGTTTTATTCATTGTTCTCTACACTCATTGTACATTATTCTATGTACTTTTTCAGAGCAGGGCTTTGAGGAAATGTTATGAACTCAGATGTAGTGTTTATGTAGTCCGTGTATTCCATCTCTTTCGGCAAACGTGCAAAACTTTCTAGGAGTATCACAAATATCTCACGTATACGTACGGTAGATGCATGCTCTACATTTTCAAATGAACATTAGCGGAGGGATCCCAGCTCCTTGTTTACCCGCTAGTATGGTTCTGCCGTCTGGTAAATTCAGAGGTGACATCAACTTCCTGCCTATGATAGGCACAAGTGGATTCAGACGGAGACTTTCTTTGATGTAGTAAGTCTCGCGAGATCTTCCCTGGAAACGAGAGTGAGATTGATAAAATTACCTTCCGATGGAAATATTCTGTTGAGCTATTTTCGAATGTTTACATGTGTTCACAAGATCGATGTTTGCCAGATTCTTTCTGCTGAAACATTGTCTCAATGGTTCTACTCCGGAATAAAAAGGACGCGATGCGTTCTACAGACTCCATGGCGATCGGGGCGAGTGGACTCAGCACGCCCAAATAATCACGTGATGCCGGTACAAACAAGTCCACATGTGTACTAACGCGTATGGAAATACACGTACGTCTCAGCGCGTTTGCGCACATGGATTTGTTTGTACCGTGGTCGATTCTAATTCCGGGTTTGGCCTATTAAAACAGTCTCTTACGAGCCTGTGCAAGCAGTCATCATTTCGACAAAGACAAATAAAAGCCTCACGTCGAGAAAAACGAAATCTCAGTTTTGTGGTATTTGTTTATTTACATTTTTAATGAGTACCGATTTACTGAAAGTAACTAACACGATTGAAACTAATTTGGGATAACTGGATGGTGAAGAAGTGCCGATTTAATCTGCAACCTTATCCACTTGTCTTTTAAAGTTACACACTTGTTTTTATAAGTAAGTTGAAATATTGCAATAGGACACCTAACACTTTTGATAAATTTGAAAAATATGAACACCCAAATATCCCAAATTAGTTCCAATCGTGTTAACTTAAAGTAATATTCTTTAGGGCTCATGGAACTTACAGTATACAAAGGCTCACAAAGCTTACAGTATGTATACGGAATAAATATCAAGTAAATTGAAGTGAACCACGGAAAAAAGCAATAAAGAGATATAAATATATGAGTCCACCAAAATGTGTATGTCTGACATTGACTTATTAAATATACCACCAAAATGTATATGTCTGACATTGACTTATTAAATACACCGAAATGAAAAAAAAAATCATTATTGGTGGAATCTTAAAAATATTTGGAAAAGAAAATAAAGGGGTTTTCAAATTATGTTTGCTTGTGTTTTATGTCATGGGATTGGCTGGAGCTAGCTAAAATACCAGCAGTCGTGAAACATACAATTTAAAAAACGGAAAAGCAAAGATGTGCATGCTTCAAGCCCAAAAAAGTATTTCCACAAAACTATGATACATAACCGTGCCTTTGAATAGCTATGTTTGGAAAATCTAATAAATCGCGTCATACTACGAATGTATTTCGACATATAATGTGCAAGAAGAATTTTTACGGGTTTTGCGGCAAACTAGTCTCCTTCGAATGTTTTTGTTTTTTCACTGCTGTGCATTTCCATGTAGCCTTTTACAAATTTTATAGTTCATTTCACATATATCATACAACAACAGTTGAATAAATATGCAATAAATTCAAACCAAAACTTTGTTCATAGAAACTTTCGTCGTGTTATTATCATGTGTCATTACTTCAATTTGTTTGCTTTTGAATGGGGAATATTTTTGTCAAAAGTTTTTTGTTGATCGTCAGACTTCATACCATGTTGAAATACCGTTAACTTAGCATTTCAAGATGGCTTTATAGGTCAAAGATATCTTTGGAAAAGTGTATCTACTTTCATCTATAAGTAGCATAGTTGTTAAAGGAAGATTGTCGTTTTCCAAAGTATCTGATGCCCTTTGATGACTTGGCTTCTTCTTCAGATCATCGAAGGAGCTATCCAATTGATCACAAGGAGGGCAGGCCATTCTGCGTAAAGACTAAAATTCATTTCGAAATTCAAAGACAATGATGAATCCAGATATCAAGCAGTGGCCGACAGTGGCTGTCACGGTTCTATGTAAATAGCAAGCATTATTACACCTCACGTATTATCCAGTTTATACTGTGATTGGCTGGGCCACACTGGTGTGATCAGAGACAAAAAGTGATAAAACATGACTTAGGTGATACTACCCCTTCGCGTGCGCTCATATTACACTGTCGCGTGCACCATAGCCAGCTACCTCGGTCTGGAATACCGCGCGTCGTGTCTGCGCGTGCAACATCATCGCGTACACCCGCTTGGCAATTTCTTCACAGTGGCGAGTCTCGACACTTGACTGCATTCTACGCAAAGTTCCGAAGCCAAAAGCGTTTGTTTGGTGTGATAAAATTAATAACACACGCTGGCATGGGCAAGATCACGATTTGTTGCCTGCCCTCTGGCTGGTGCTTACGACGGTAATGTTGAGACAATGTTGCAAGTTGTTCAGGTTGATTGACAAGTTGAGGCGATTTTCGCGCTCTTTTTCACGCAATAAATTAGTTCGTTGTTATTACATCAAAGGAGAGACAGTGTCGTTCTCACTCTCTGCACCGTAACTTTCTCATCACACAATATAGAACCTGCTTCTAATTGTGCCCTGCCACAAAAAGTGAAACTGAGAAAATAGATGAATCATCACAGAAGTTGGAAAGATTGAAGTGCAAAATGTGTAATAACGAGAAATTTCATGTAAAAATAAGTGAACTGTACACAGTGTCCTTAAGGATACGACTCAGGTTCATTGACACGTATTTTCAAATTTGCAACCCTCATTTTCACATAGAAGAAGTGGTCACACACCCGACATGTGGTACTTTTTTATCTGCTCGGTCACCAAAGAGTTCAGAAAATTTGTTAGTTTTTCAAAAACAGTGCGCATAGGGTTGTTTTACCCCAAACACGTGTTTTTTAGTTTTTTTACTCAAAAAAGTGTAAGTACAAATCTCTGATCGGCCTTGTGATCTGTCTATGGCAATCGACGGCTGGATATACTGGGCAAAAAAGTTTGTCCCGGATTTTTGAAATTCGCATTTGTTTTCGCACAATGAGCCTTCAAAGTGTCAACTTGACGATTTTTGCATAAATTATCGGCCTTTGTTCACGTTTGTCCAAGATACCTTCACTTCCAGGCCTGTTATCGGAAATCTGAGACTATCTTTCAGATATATTCATTCACTGTCCACATGTGAAAAATCAGGCTAATCTGTCCAGGCGTCGCCGACTTATACTTTATTGAATAACGTACGCACTGCCAGAAAAAGGAACTGAGAAAAATCGACGTTTTGTGTAAACGACCTATGCGTCACACATTGTAGCCAAGAAGTCCGACTCACGCACTATTTTCTGCGAATTTTATTACACCAGAACTAAGTTGAAATATTTAGCGTCAGTTTTGTGAATTTAGAACATGTTTAGGATTGCATATCGTGTGACAATAGAAAGAAACTATACACTGAACTGGCAAATGCTTAGTGCCAGCAGTGGGTGGTATTTACACAACAAACACCGAGGGGTAATTAGCGATTTAATCCATTTGTCGAACATTTAACTAGCATATTAACTGCATACTGTTGTCTCAACGGTCACAATCGGGTTACCAGAAGTCACGGTCAAAATGAAGATGTCGAAACTTGTGTAAAATAGTCTATCCGATCGAGACCTGTCTGCTGTCGTCGCGCGATCGCGTGGGCATTCACTTGTTCTCGACTCAAGTTGTCTACTTCCTGTCTCGCGATCGGCAATTTATGCATGTTCTTTGTGAGAAGTGATTGTGAAGTTCATGTTAGCGCCGACATCTGTGCGAATGGGACGTCAGTTGCTAGTTTTCCTACCTCAAGATGAGCCGAATACATGTAACTCTTGACAACATAAAATTTCAGTCGTAAAAATGTATTTTCTTAGCTTTTACACTGCGCCGCAGACTTGACGCCGTAGCGTAGAACAGTGCAGTCTGTCATCGACAGCGTGTTCCGAGAGACAGAGTATCGTCTGCTCTACATAGTGTGGAGTCACGCAATCGGGAGGTTGCACTCGACTTGCGCAATATCAGCGCACACATGATTATTTCGGAGATTTTTTCGCGTGGTCACTTTTAATTAAACTTTTGATGACCGACTTTATTCTGTCACCGATTCTTTATTCATCGTAAGTTGAAATTCTACGCACCTCTAATCTCACCACTGTATACTAGAACCAGCAAAAAAGAAAAGAGAAGCGAAGTCAACTGATGCATACCTGACCGATCGTTGTCATGGTCAGTCATCCCCGTCGTCGTATGCAGTTAACACGTATCTTTCAGACAGTAAATGAACTTCCGCAAAGCATGAATACCAAAATCCTTGCTAATATTTTCTGAGTATATGTTTGCCTTGCTTGAAATCAACCTCATATAGCAGAAATTGCTAGTTTCGGCACTTCTAGAAGTAGAGCCGGTTTTGTTTACGTTTAGTGTTGAGGTCCAGCTAGCAGCTGTGGAGTCTGTGGGTAATAGACAAGTTCAGACAACACAACTTTCCACAGAGATCATTTGTGAACTCTCGCAATCCACGTTACTTTGACGTCATATGGAGCCCAAGCCCCCTTCGGGCTTTTTTAATTTTTGGGTTATATTTAAAAGAAAGAAATTAGCAGATCGAGGAACTTGCTCTTATGAATCTGCATAATGTGTGTATAAACTCATGTACTCGCTTGGGAAACTCCGCCTTGACATAATGTCGCGTGTTGCCGGGTACGGTGTTGCTCAAGGTTTGAGTAATCGTGCCTGAGCAGACACGGAAAGGCTGCACGATAGAAAGATGAAACACAGTCCCTCTATGTGGATGAAACTTCGGTTTGAAAATACAAAAGAACACGATACCAACACCAAGCATGTACAGCCAGAGAGATAAATTTAAAATTATCGCAACTAAGTGAGGTTTCATCTCGCTCAGCCTAATTTAAGGACTCGGGTATGTAATCAGCGTATCCTACTATGTTCGAAAAAACAGCGTGTCAAATACTTTCATCGTTGTTGAACTGAGCACCGGCTTTGGTGTGCTGGACGTGTTGCCGTACCAATACCGGCAGAGTTGAAAACGCTGAGAATCGCGTTGAAGATAGCGCATGCGCACTATACCGCGAAGACTATACATAATCTCTGCGTGTTATCAAAGATATGGTGGTCGGTAATTCGGTAATGGCACGCAGTGTAGCTGATAGTTTACCATTTTAGTAACATTTAAGGAATTTCCCGGTACGGTGTGACCCAACACTTTTCGCCAAAAGAAAGGCCACGTGTCAGGGGTTCGAAATTTGAAATAAAAAAACTTGACCTTTGAACCTGAGTCGCATCGTTAAATTTAAGAATGTACTCATCACTTCGCCACTGTATTTTTTCATATTCGCAACAATGAAGCAGTGTCAGTGTTATGATACGAGGTCTCTTTAACGACAGTTATTCAGCAATGATGAAATCATAACGATACGTTTTCCAGTCAGACTTTACTTCAACTGCTTCGCCTTTATTGTCGAAAATATATCCACAAAAGAGTGTCACTGACCGTACCACTCACCCAACCTGCTGTTCAAACATTTATGCCGCAAGCTTGTTTGATTGACTGTCCAAAACCTACCGTAGAATAGAGGAATAGATTACTATTTAATTCAATGATCACTGTTAAATTACTATTTCAATTTAACATGTGATGCAGTTACAGCGGAATTTGATTGAGTGTCCGGTTTGCCTTGCAGAGCTCGACGAGTCTACATGTTGCTTATCATTAGAAAAGTAAACATTTGCAACAAATTGAGTCTT
>LD343347.1:167538-183300 GCA_001465055.1 Ptychodera flava
TCGTCGGCGCGTGCAATTATGTTGCAAATTTGAGCTGCATTTTATTCAAGGGTGATTTTGGAAGGGATAAACGGTCAATGTCGCTGGACTTAGGTTTCCCTTTAACACGTGCGCTATTGTTTAAAGGTGTTAGTTGCTCTACCGCTCTGAACGCTTGCTTGGGGACGCCATCAGTAGCATTTGGCAACATCTTGCGGTGCGGAGTATTTTTATTTATTGTAAATTTCTTCGCTCCTCAGATAACATTGTTGCCATAGCCAGGATTTCTGATACAACTAAGTAACTGTGTTTATGAAGAGTATTTTCTTTTAAGATTTTCGTCTATGATTTTCCTTGTTTTTCCGTCGAATTTTCACCCATCGAGTTTGGCCTCGCTTTGTAGGAAGAGGCACCTTGTGGTACGAAACGTTCTCCCCTTTCATATTCAGAAATAAGCAGAAATCGAAATAACTTTGGCGTGATCGATCAGCCATGAGGTTTTAAAAAATGGTAGTATCCTATTTTTTTGTCGTTTAATCTGTTCTGTTTTAGAAAACATCCGAGTTTTCGAGGATGCATTTGTTGTTAAAAATCAAAATGGCGGCCACCATAGAACGGCCATGCGTTTTTTTGAACAACGAAAATTGCCAATCAACCCATAAAATTTCCCGTAAAATATGGCTTAGTACGAGGTGTATACCTTCCTAAAAGTTTATTTTCTAGACTCTTTTTTTTAACATTACTCGAAATTAATTCTTTCGTAGTTTCGGAATACTGTTGAGTTTGTCGCGACGACATTTTGAAACTTTGATCGCACAGGTTGGTTCTTCGGTCACGAAGTTTTTCCCTCTCTTCCCTGTTTGAATCTAATCCAACTCAGCATATTTCACTCACTGAACATTAAATTTACGATATTTTACCATTGGTTAGACTCTTATTTTGATTTTTTTTTCTTCCGAAACAATGATTTTTGGGATAGTGATTTTGTTTGTGTCTTCGTTTACCCGTTTTGAGACTCGGAGTACACTTCCGTGAAAGCCCTGTAGTTGAGGTGCTAGTGTTACACACTCACAGTCGCACAGCAGCGCGGATTCCTTGCAAGCTCAATCTGTTTTGGAGGCCAAAAGGGTACGCAACAGCTTTGAAAATAAATGAATTATTATGTACAAAAATGTGAAAGAGCCTTGAGACTCCCACCTCAATATCGAAAAGTTTGTGTTACAATATGTTTGCGTCATTTCGGATATGTGAGGAGTGACCAAAGTGTCATCCTGATCCGCATCGAGATCTTCTAAAACAAAGTCCTAATCAACTTTCTTGTCCAGCTTGACGAGATCGTCGGTCGACATGATATGTACACTACAACAAGGAGGAAAGCCATGCTTATCTATGGATGTACCTGTGTGGAGGGTTTGTTTGGGTCTCGACAAGTTTATTCTGCGCAATCGCTGTAGTGAATATCGCAGTGCATTCTGGTCATTAGGTTAAAATTAGCATATTTTTCATGCATATTCAAGTATTTGTCACCTTTAAGGTGTCAGGGATTATCGCAGTTTTTGTAATTGATATGTCTTCCCGCAACGCTGCTCGGAACAAAGAAACAGGAACTGTTTCCAGACCGGTGGGTGGAAGGACTGTGGTTCTGTTTACAATTTCTCGGCTACAATATGTTCTCCGCTCTACTGTTTGCTCTCCGCTCTATTGTTTCTTCTCATCTCTGCTGTTTGCTGTGACCTGAAAGTACTTGAGTGCATTATTTAACCCTTGTTTGTATTAGAAACTTTTTAAAGTATCATTTATTGACTAGACAAGTAAATAAACAAACAGACAAAAGCAAACACAAAAAGGCCATTCTTTATTGACAAACATGAATACAAAACTTATTGATTCTTTATTGTATATGGAAATAAATAATCATACATAAGCAATAAACAAACACGCATAAACAAACAGACAAAGAAATAAACAAACAACCAGAGTCTCCTTTGATCTCTCCAGATAAGTGGGTAAATATTAATGGTTTCCAGCTTATTGGGCTACCATTTATTTGTGAAAGCACGAAAAAAGGGAAATATAATAGAAAATTAGCGATTTGATATGCTGGTTGGATATTTTCAGTTTAAATTTTATAAGAATATTATAGTCTTTATTACATGTTGAATCACCGTAAGCATATATTGGGTGGCATAAATGAAATAAAAAACAAAACCATAAAACAGGAAATAATTTAAATTTTACGATACACAGCTGATATGGAGCAATTTCTATCATGTTCAACCATAGACTCTCGAGGGTCTATGGTTCAACTGACTAAAAGATTCTAAATTCATCTATGTTGCCATGCGTGTACAAAATCATGGTTTTGCTATTCCAAGCACTCGATATTGTAACACTGCTAACTTATCCAGAGCATATTCTTGTTTGAATGACAACTTGAATTTGACCAACAGTTTCTTGTTGTGTTCACGAGATGTGGGGTGTCAGAGAAGAAATAATCTTCCTGTTATCATCTTGGTATGGGTTTTCTGTACAGTACACCGTGTCATCTGCTCTCTTTGGGCCAGTGCCCTGCAAGCGGTAGAATCGCCGATTGGCTGATGCCCCATCTGAGGTTGAATTGCTATGACGTAATTGAATCCAATTATCGCGAACCTCTCGATCGCTTCCCAAACGGTACAGTACATGTTACAATCCCCCACTTACAGCTGAACGGCTAACAACGTGGATGGATGTTTCTCACGTGACTATTTCATCATGGAACTATGTCCCCTTCTCTCCGATGTCCTGATGGGCTTTCACTGTATCGGTTTCAGTCTGGCCACTGGGTAGACTGTGTATTCTCACCTAGAAACACAATCCATTTAAACAGAAACTAATAGCTATATATATATATATATATATATATATATATATATATATATATATATATATATATATATATATATATATATAATCCACATCCCGAAGATATGTGCTGCTGTGCAAAGATTGTTGTTTGATTGAATTACCGTTTTTGGTAATTATACGGGATTATTCTGTTTGTTTTTCAGATAGGGGTCAATGTGTTTTATAGAATTACTCACAAGAGAAAATAGTGCCTGGTCTTTAATTTAATACGGTAAAAAGTGAGCAACTTTGATCAGTGTTCAACCATCTTCCCCTTCTATACTGCCTATGGTTCAACCTTTCCCAGGTGCCGCCAACCGGTAAATTTCTTCAATTTTACAAAATCATCCGTCACTAAACGTGTTCCGGAGGCTGATATACTGATTTTACACGTTTTTGACCTTGACCTAAAATTTGGAGGGGAAAATAGAGCTGTTCGTTACTGCCCTCCCACTGGCATGTGCGGAAATATGCTCTCCCACTGCAAAATATCATGCCTACTGCCCTCCCGTATCTGTGGTCTGCCTGCTCCCCGCTCCCAACAACAGTTCAGGCTCCCCATTGCCCTCTCTCTACCACTAATAGTTCCCATTGCCCACTAGATGTACACATACATTTCATTTAATAGGCAACCATTTAATCTATCACATGTGTGTGTTCGTTCAGAGCATGGATACAATATTCACATACATACCAAGATCAACGCAAAAAATGTGCAAGCAAAAATGTTATCATTTTAACCTTTGAACATTGCTCCCCTCAAAGTTAGGCGCTTTAATCTTCCCCTAAGTTCTGTCAACCAAAGATATCCCCTGGGGACATAAAACAGCTTTTTAACTTTCTCGGCTTATTTAATGAAAAGTATGTAAATAAATAAATATCATAATTGCACAATAAACACGCGCCAATGTATTTTAGGTTTCGCTCATTCGCATTTCGCAGTTTTTGCTCTGTCATCACAGTCAAAGTTCGATAGTTAGAGGAAAAGAGTAAAATATATTGGTACATCTACAAATAAGTCAAGCAAATATACAGTTAAAACGTTATTTAACATTATCTTTGAAAATTTTGAGATTAAACTATGATGACTCGGCAAAAACTAATAGAGCGAAACCCAAACTACACTAGCTGTTTTGAATAATAGAGCATTACTAAATGTCTAAACTGGCCACTATTCTCACTGACCATAGTAAACACCTATTGCCTGGTCATGAGGGCTATAGCGACCGTCTATTACCCCGAGGGGCCGTGTGTTACCAGAAACACATCGCTATTCCCCGAGGCCGTAGGCCGAGGGGTATAGCGATGTGTTTCTGGTAACACACGGCCACGAGGGGAAATAGGCGAGCGCTATAGCCCGAATAAAGACCAGGCTATAGGTGTTTTATAACACACCACATGCTCATGTTGTATTGTTATATAGTTTTTAATGTGTTTTGATATTTTGCACCGCAACAATCTATTGTGACAAGTTTACTGGGCAATGTTTCCACAGCGCTTTCAGTTGTACGTGGTAGAACTTTCTTTCAGAAAATATTCTAAGCATACCTAGCGACATCCTTAGTTGCACCTTAATCTTTTCCGTCGATGAGCTATTCAAGTTCCTACGCTGTTGGAATGTTGGAAAATCTGTTTTAGAGAATGTGTCGTCACCTATCCCGGACGCACATCACGTTCTAGTCACCCGCCATTGTTGCAAAGCTGCAAACGACACTACGGTCACGTGACTGGGCACTTTTCCAAATTTGGTCAGGACTATTTCCCTAGGGAAATAGCTTTTCAAAAAATACCCTCTGACGTCACTTTTGTCGATTTGGTGGGGACTAGACGTATCTATTTTTTCGTCACGTGACGTATTCTGGCGAATCGCGACACGGAATGAGCATGTGGCGTGTTATAATTAGTGCTAGGGCTGAGTACTTGCCTGGACTGTCAATGTGTTGGCATGAGAAACGACAGCAATAGTTGATTCATTATCATTGGAGAAATGACAAGACATGATTTGATTTTAATTTCGCGTATTTGCAACAAACTGGGTCTTGCTCTTTCAAAACCACACAGTACAAGAGGTTCTACTTTAATAATATCTTTCTTTTGGAGCACTTGGCTACCTGTTTGTATTTGTGTGTGCATGACCTTAAACTCCCACTTGTAGTAAACTGATATTTTATTTATTGCTAATTCAACAGAAATCTTTGATTTCACGTGAAAATTGTATATCACATAATGTCACCGGATTCATATTCAACTCGTTATACATTTATTTGATCACAAATCTTTTAACTTGCTTCTAGAAAACAACGGCATATAATAATAACATTTCGTTTACACTGTCACGTACCAAATGAAGCGGATGCCAAAATTGGCATCATTTTGCAGTTAAGGTAATGCTTGTTTTCAGGTGCGTTCATAGCATACGTTGATATCGATCTTTGACATGACCAAAATCAAATTTAACAAAACTTGCTAAACGTAACCATGCAGGGGACACGGGGTGCGTAAGTTATTGAGCTAAGCAGCGTCCGATAGCGGTCGTCGTATTTCGCGCCTGAAAATAGGCAATATTGTCTCTGCTATTCGCCAATAAATGTATACTTGTCCATGGAAGAGTCTGAATTGTCACAATTGGTGTTCTACTTTTCTTCAGACAGACGCTAGACTGATAGAATGAAGAAAAACTCGGCTTCATTGATATGCAATTCTAAATTATTAGCACCATCTTCAATATACACACCGCGTTTTGCTAGCGGAGTACTGCGATGGTTTCCGCGGGTGTCTTGAATGTAAACGAACTTGAAAAGGAGTAACTAGTCGCCGAGAAAAAATAGCAAAAAGCATGTGCATCATAACACAACATGGGTGGTTAAATACGTTTTGGAATTTATGGTTGCAGCGAAAGTATCGCATTCACGGAAATGGCGTGAAGTACCCGGATGTACTCATGAAAAATTTGAATTTCGTTTTAACTACTCCATATACAGCATTCCATAGACATTTTCATACAGTTAAAGTTACTAACGGTCACGTATAATTTAATTCTTCACTTGGATATGCAGACAAATATCGCGTTTTATGTTGGGTCGTCGAATTTTTGATTGCAGATAGTATATGGCAGAAAAGTGTAGGTGCTGCATACGGTATTATGTTGTCTGATTTGACCATTCATGAATCTCGTGTCCTATATGAATTTACAAATGTGGAATTCACAACGGTATTGCCCGAAAGGTCCTTAACAATAGCAATCGCGCGGAATAACGCGAGACTTGCTGGACACTGTCGATGCTACTCAGTGCACCGTTTAACGCGGAGGTGGATACCGGTGCGAGACTTCAGTACCAGCAACATGGTTCTATTTGGTGGCTGACATTCGTCGACGTTGAACTCAAAGCTGTGGAGGAGATTTGCGAGTGTGACCTTGATTTCGTTCATGGCAAAGTTCTGTCCGATGCAATTCCTGAAATGTTAAACAAGTAAAGGATGGCGTAAAATGCAACCACTCTGTAACAGTGACAATGCGAGGAATAAACATCTAACACAACGCCCTCACTGTCAGACCTGTTCCCTTCCACATTCAATCGTTGGCTGCGCTAGCGAACAGAAGAACGGTATTTGGTAGCATGGCGCACACAGCAGTAGGATTGGACGGTCAGTGAGTGCATACATTAATATTTAGGGAGACTCGGAGTGCCCGTTGGTGACAGATACTCATACGCTCATTTTTACAACACTTCGCTGATCTATCACTTCAAGTTGTGGGGACTCATTTTGAAGCTCTTGGAGTGAAAAAAAATTCCATCGTCTGAGTTTTTCAAAAATCGAAAATTACTTTTATCCATAGAGTTAACACAGGGGTGCAGCCATTTTGAATTTCAAAAGGCGGTGTATGTCAGTTAATGTGTTTCTCTACTGCCAAACTTAGCGCCGCGCGTCCTGATTTTTATTTTTGATCTAGTCAGAGAACGGTTGAAAGTTTCATTAGGGAAAGTTTGAGCAAAAGTTATAAGTCTTTCACTTTCGAGGCGCATACTACTTTTACTTTAATTACCTCGGTCCGGCAGCGAATGGCACATAGGCATACGGCGACCTGTCTTTACTGTTCTCTGGCGTGAATCTCTCCGGATCAAAGACGCTGGGTCTGTCCCAAATCAGTTGATTACGGTGGAGGCTGTTGATGTTGACAGCGGCCCTGTATCCTGTCAGATATGAATTTTGATAATGAGTGGTTGACTTATTCGCTATAATCATTGAAATAGTTTGAAAATATGTGAAGCGTGCAATGTGTTCAAATGATTAGACTAGCGTAATTGTATCAACAAGCTAACCATACAAAAAATTGACTAAAACAAGCGCCAGTGTATTTTTATTCACTTGAAACCATCATCATTCAAATTCAAATGGTCTAAGTATAGAAAATGAACTAAATGGCATTTTATATATTGTTCTATATACTAACTCAGCTGTACATCTGAGCAGGGCTATTAGGAAATGTCATGAACTGAGATGTAATGTTTATGTGTCTAATTAACAAATCAGTCCTCGTATTCGATCTCGTTCTGCAAACGTGCAATTTTTTCAAAGTATTACAATAATCTCATCACGCATACGTAAATGTGTGCACTACATTTCGAAATGTAAATTAGCGGACAGATCCCAACTCCTTGCTTACCCGCCGGTATGGTTCTGCCGTCTGGTAAATTCAGGGGTGACGTCAACTTCCTGCCTATGAAAGGCACGGGGGGATTCAGACGCAGACTCTCTTTGATGCAGTATGTTAGGTAGTTGAGACCCGCGAGGTCTTCCCTGGAAGCGAGAGTGAGATCGATAAAGTGACTTTCTGGTGGAAATGTTCTGTATAGAGTTCTGCGGATAATGTGACCTGTTATTAAGCACTTTTTTATTTTAGTAGAGATAGAAGACAGCCATAAACAGTATTTCATTTCTTGAAAACGAAAACTGTTCTCATTTCATTTTACACGGATTTTCATATCGAAACGTCATGTTCGCATAAAGTCAGGAGTAAATGTAAGGGGCTCAATTTGTGAAATCGCCGCATCGAGTCATCTCCTGTATGAATGAAAGGTCATGAAAGGGTCAGAAGTAAGATAAGAAAAAATGTGACTACTGACAAATTTGGTTTGTAAAACCCAGCATTTTCAAAACTATTGCACAGTCTTCGCGACGAGAAAACGTTTACTGTAATACACAGACACAGACACACACAGACACACACAGACACACATATATGTATATATCTATATATATCTATACACAAAATATATATATCCATATATATATATATATATATATATATATATATATATATATACATAAACAAATTTCTTCAAGTACAAAGTAATGAAATATATTACTTAAGTTTCATATATATATATATATATATATATATATATATATATCACATGAACTGGCCCGTATCTCCACCTGTGTGACATACACCAGCACAGATAAGAAATCCGTATTACCCCTGTTGTACGTCATCAACCGGAACTTTCTTCCTGCAATGGTACCGTTCGCACATGCACGTATGCACGTCGCGACATAGACCGATTTTCGTGATCGATGCTCTCATGGCAATTTGACAAAAAGCTGACTAGATCCGATAAATCCAGATATGGAAACAGAGAAGGCATGTCCAACGAAATTTCGAGTCGCTAAAGCTTTAGCTATTCCCAAGAATCGAATGAGGATACTGTCGATCGTTTTAATGGCTCAGTAACGTCACGGCACCAGTCGTAAGGCTCAATGTGGACGTCGTCATACCTGGCGATCGATCGCCTAGCGACGTCGTACCTGGCGATCCCGGTTGGCGATAAACCCGAAAGATACACCTCAACGAAAGTTCAACTTAATAAACGAGTACCGTATGATCTTCGGGAAAGCGACATAGAAGGCATAAGCATAAAGTCATTCGACGAACAACGATAAATTTCCTTCATCACACAAATTATTCCGTTGTTTCTCGATCGGAATCAAACCTGCAGCGTAAGGCTGTAGTGAAGACATAAGCTGTCGACCGGTAAGCTTACAGTGCAGCGCCGTAGAATCCGATGTATTTCGAAAGTTGACTCGGACAACACTCACAACAGAACAGAGTTCCCGCCAAAGTAACAAAATTGGGATGTACCTACGGGCGATACATGCATGTGTTAGAGCAAACATCAAAGTCCGTAAGACGAAAACATTGACGACTGATGAGGTGGCCACCGGTGAAGATCGGTGACGGCAGTGCCCACTACAAACGTACACTGTGCGTGTCATCGATCTGAAACTTTCGGACTCGCCAAGGTCGTAAACTTGTGATATTTTAAAAGCCACAGCATTTCTAAGAATGATAACTACTGTTTCGATCGTGTCGTTGCATTAGTTTCATAAATATAATTGTAAATATTCTAAATAACTCAAAATACTGTGGTTATCCGTCGCTAGCGCGGTGAAAGACATGTCCGCCGATGGCAGACTTGCCTTCTTAGCATCGGTCCAGCGCGAGACAATAATTGACAGGCGCAAGTGACCGAATCCGTAACGATATGTCTGATTGGTGGAGATACCATTCCATGTATCAATTTTTAGCTTAATGGGATTTATGAATGAAATTGTACCTGTAATCATTTGCACATCTCCTGGCTGACGGGCTGCTTTACTCATAAAATGTAAGTAAGCCGCGTAAATAAAACACAAAATCGCAATAAAAATCATGCAATTTGTTACAGTAATTTTGATCCATCCACATCAAAGAAAAATAAGAAGACTGTTCATGTGTCATGTGATAAATATATAATCCCATGGAATTTTTCTCTGTTTGACGTCATCGTATACTCGTGTTTTTCGCGGAGCCGCACAACTTCTCGCCTTCGGCTCGAAGTTGTACAGCTCCGCGAAAAACACTCGTACACGATGACGTCAAACAGAGAAAAATACCATGGGATTTTATATATATATATATATATATATATATATATATATTATATATATATATACATATATATATACAGAATATATATATATATATATATATATATATATATATATATATATATATATGTATATATATATATGTATATACAGAATGTATAAAATGTGCCCTCCCGGTTATCACCATAATGGCTTTATGGCAACCTCTGAACTTGGGCACAGAGAGTACGGTTCAGTATGTATATATAATATTGCGTGACATAAACAACATTGCACGACTGGACTGGACAAAGGATAACAATTTGACATTGACGTTGATGTTTCTTATCGGCGTTTCAAGCGTTCCAGGCTATATACATACTGTGTAAGAAAAAGTCAATGTCAAGGTATTTCTAAATTAAATAGCATCAAAATATAGAATTATAATTGTACCACTCTAATTCCCCGTTATCTTTCTTGGCAAAAAGTTCGTTGACTTCATCTCGGCACCTCTGTTGATGTTCTGGGTTCTTCGCTAGGTTGTACAAACACCACGATATTCCGCTGGCTGTCGTGTCGTGACCTTCAAACATGAATGTGTCAACCTCGTCCCGGATCTCCTGGTCTGTTAGTCCATTGCCGTCATCATCCTAAGTTCAAAGGTGATAGGTTAAGGAATGGGAATGGTTTAGGATGTGGAAATGCGTTAAGGCATGGAATGACAAGGAATTTCAAAGACACTCACTTGATGCTACAAGAGTTCAGAAACTTAACCTTATTCGGGGAAGGGGCAAACTACGAGATATTGAAATGCATGGAGGGTAAAAAGTCGATTTCTCGCCACAGCAAGTACTTGAGATCAACAGAGATCTCATAAATACTTTAAACACAAATGTAATGACTGTCATGGCAAAAATTTGATAGTTTGTGAAACTATCTAAACCAATTCATTTTTTCATCTTCTTGGCATTCTGCCATAAAATTCCTGTAGTAATCTCAGACGTTACTTTTCGTTGTTTAACCTTATGTGTTTCACATGTAGAAATCCACCATATTGCAGGTACTAGGTATGATCGACCGCCGGAGTCTTTTATGACTCACTTAGGTGGGTGGCAAAATCGTATTTGAGGTACCGAGAATTGAACGGTGAAATATTTACAAGGCTTGCTACAGAGTTCAGATAGCAACTTCACAAATGGTATCTATGTTCCTACACACATTTATGATTATACAATAAAAAAAATCATTTAGCAACTATAGGTTTTGCAAACTGTATTTACCCTTGCTGTGAGTAAAATATCCAAGAAATCTACATATTTTCCCTCTCTGTTCTTTCCTTGTCTCTCTTCCTGCGCGAGCGCCTCTTTCCTTTCACGCATCACCTTCCACGCATGCCCATGTACGATGTTCAAAGCTTTCCGCATCCTGAAACCGCTCGGTGACAGATAGTAGATGAAGTCATTTTGGTATGGTGGGAAGCGGCCCCTCTTGGTGACCAGGTCCGCGATTTGATACACGGCCTGTATGTACGGGTGTTTACTGTAAGAGCAAGATTCGTAGGATTCGTGATGTTCATATCTGTACGTGTTCATAGTGTCATGATGAAATAAGTGAGAAATTCGTCACTTTTAATGCGAAATATGCTTAATGTCACGTCACGGTGTCATTAAAAGGCAACAAGCTGTGGGGTGTTACTTGTTTGACGTCACATTTTGGGACATTCAGTATATCGATAAATCGCCTCAATAAACTGCGAACTTCATTCAATCTGTAAACAGTACAAATTCGAACATGTAAACATGTAAACTGAATCATGATCTTTCAAACGAATGTCACCCTAAGGTACTATGCACCAGCTGTTCAACATGAAGAGTTCACAGCGAGATGCGAAAATAGTTTACTTATATCTGACTCAAATATATTGTTGAAAATAATTCTGGACTCTAACAAATCAGACTTTGTGCTGCCGAGTTGTGTCGCATCATTCAGTGTTCAAAACAGATTAATGTGATTACGTACGCCACGGTCTGGCAGCCACTGTCCTGACTGAAGATACACTTCATCAGACTGTCCAACGTCATCAGGCTGATGTGTTCAAACATTTCCAAAGTTGCCGTGCCCGACTCTGACGATTTGCATAAGTTGGACCACTTATCCTGGTCAAAAATATCACACAACCATCATGTGTTCAGTGTATGTCGACCCCAAATCGAAATTGGCATGTGTACAGAAAATCGTGTTAGTATACTGTTCTGAATTATGTCACGTGGTATGTTATCAAAGGGAAAGAACGACTGTCGAAAATGTAAAATTATGTTGTCGATAAGAGTAATGGGTTCAAAGTTTTGGCTTCTACAGCGCAATACAAACAAGCTCCGAGGAACATTCCTGTTCATGGCAAGGAAATCTTAATATGTTCAGTAACCTGAAGAAGACCATGTATACTTTTCACTCTTTCTCTTTTCTGAAATTCATGTTTCCGTTTTGTAGTTTGTTTGTATATTGTTTGCTGCGCATTTATCGGAAAAATCGATCGTTGATTTTAGAAATCCACTTTGCATAATTATGTTTTCAACACACTGACCACCCCACCAAAAAGTACTAATGTAAAGGTGAATTCTTTACCACTAAAGTGAGTGCACAGTCGTTGAATATTTTCACGTAGGGTTTCAGAATATCAAAATGAAATCCCGGCGTCAGTAGACGTCTGTTACGCTGCCACTTCTTTGCCTTGCTGAGAAGTAAGCCATCACCCAGCCATGGCCGAAGAAACCCGTAGAACAACTCATCCTTGGGTTCTAATACAACGGAGATTGAATCCGAAAAGCAATCATTAAAAATAACTGCAGAAATAGTAGCAGACACGTTAGAAAATGTTGTCCATCTTAATCATGATCTGTGTGAAAACATTCGACTTTGGCCTTGCTGATGATGGTGTCGGAATGAATTTATAGAATTTATAGAGTGTAAATTTCCATCCCAAAAATCATTCATTTAAATTTCAGCTGGGGCATTCAAATCCCAGGTCTAACCGCGCGTAATCGTCCGAATATTACAGTTTGTGAACTCGACCTTCAATAGTTACTCTCCCTCTGTATAATTTGTATGAAGAGTCGGCAACAAGATGCGGCGCTTGCAGTTCATGTATATTCCTGGACGGAATCGTCAAAGTGGAAAGAAGTGGCGCTTTAATAGAGTGAACGACTGTTTGTATTTCCTGTGCTTGAATATGGAAGCAGTACATCGTATTAAGACAGGATAGGGTATGATCGTGCAAGTTACTCGGAGAAAATTTGTTCAACGAACGTTTTGTGGTCGACACACAACAGGCGATTACGCAATTAGACTGTGGTGTTTGAACGGCCTAGCTTAAATTGAAATGACTGACCTTTAGGTGGAATTTCGCACGCAATGAAAATACCTTCAGCTTATAAAACGTTTATTTGCGTTCACGTGATATATCTGTTTGTGTCAACCAGTCAAAAATCAGTATACGGTTACATGTTAGTGACCGAAGAGAACACTCAAAGTTACCACATTTATAGTGCAGTCAATCTACGAGATTTTGGCACCAAACCCACCACAATTTACAACAGAATTTTTCTTCTTCAGAATGCATTTTGAAGAGGCACCCAGAAAAACATATTAAAAGTTTACTCGAATCTACCTTGGGGAAATATGTCGAAATTGCATAAATCAAATATGGCTGCCAGCCGTCCGACAAAATAACATAATTGGCCATATATATATCACATATTAAACAAGCTATTTCAGTGACTTCAAAGTCTGACATGACTTATCTGGGACGGGAAATGTTTTGGAGATAGAATATTTTGGGTAGGCACTTCGTTATTTTGCATAATTCCAATATGGCGGCCAACATTCCTGCAAAATACGTGATTTTCGGTCATACACCACGTATTAAACAAGCTATTTCAGTAATTTTAAAGTTAAAAGTATATTTCTTTGGCATGGACAAACAATTTTAAAAGGTACAATGGTTTGCCTAGGCACTTTGTTAATTTGCATAAATCCAATATGGCGGCCAACATCATCCAATAAGGGACATTTTTAGTCACGTACAACGTTTTAAAAAAAGCTTTTCAGTGAAAAAAAATTGTTGCAATTTGTGGTGGTTCTAACTCTATTTTGACTGGATTATTAAGGCTATAACATTACAAAAAGTTCAGGTTCGTGGCCATGTGAAAATCTGAAAGCTTGACGTTACAAACCAGTGGTTTTGAGAAGTGCTTGCACGGCTGCCGGGTGGAAGAGCATAACGTTTTCGTTGAAAGGTCCGGTCCAAGATACACGTGCTGGGCTGTATGGCGCGTTGAATTCCCCCTCCAGTAATTGGAACGATTTTTCATCATTTGATCCGAACTGAGAATTCGAGAAGAGGAATGATTGACATGTACGGTGACGTGTGTACATCAGAATAGATTTTATTGCTCTCGATGCCAGAAAACAGAGCGTTATAAATAATAACATATAGTAAATGACCACAAATACATACGTTTTATATATATATATATATATATATATATATATATATATATATATATATATATATATATATATATATATATATATATATACACATATATATATATAATCCCAGTCAGTTTGTAGCTGCTGTACAGCGATGCAGAGAAACTCTAAATAGAGAGCACCAAGGTGAGCTAACGATGGCAATCTCTGACACCAAGGCATTCGTATGGTAAGAAGTAACATCTACACCAGATAATAGTCTGAAAACAGCCATGGCTGATCTACCGCAGGAACACCGGGACCCTTGAGCGAGCAACCGAAATAGCACCGACCAACTACGAACAATATACGTACGCACCGGAACGATCACGACCAATCTACTACTCAACCAAGCCACGTTATCGCTCTGCTTTAGCATCGAGCACTGTAATTTCCCACGAGAACACCTGTGTTTATATATATATATATATATATATATATATATATATATATATATATATATATATATATATATATATATATATATATATATAATTAAAGACATATTACCTGGTCATGGGGGCTATAGCGCCCGTTTATTACCCCGAGGGGCCGTGCATGCGTTATCAGAAACATGTCACATCGCTATTCCCCGAGGCTGTAGACCGAGGGGTATAGCGATGTGTTTGTGGGAACACACTATGGCCTCGGGGAATAGCCATGTATTTCCGGTAACGCACGAACACGAGGGTTACATGTAATAAATGGGCGCTATAGCCCGAATAAAGACTAGGTTAATGGTGTTTTATAACATGCCACGCGCTCATGCTGTATTATGTTATGGTTTTGATATTATGCACCTTAGCAATCCATTGTGACAAGTTTACTCGGCGATTTCTCCAGAGCGGTAACAGTAGTAACACTTCCTTCCAAAACATATTTTGAGCATACCTAGCAACATCTTTGTTGCACTGGAATCTTTTTTCGTCAATGAGCTGTTCAAGTTCCTGCGCTCGATGGTGAGCTGGAAAATCGTCCTGTTTTAAATCGAGGCTGGTCGCTCATCACGTCCTAGTCACTCGCGCCATTGTTTAAAAGCTGCAGACGACACTGCGGTCATATGCCGGGCACTTTTCCAAATTTGGCCAAAAACTACTATCATGTACTTTAACGTATCGGCGGTTTACAGCGAACTCCGTCAGGTAAACTGCATGACACTGCCGAATGATTAAATCTGTTTCACAAACGTGATAATTTCCATACAAACACACCAGCTAGCTATCGACGAGCATGTTAGGGACTGGTCAGTTTCTTCGGCCTGGGGGGCCGGTGGATTATTTTTTGCTGACGTCAAAAAGTGGCTGACCCCCCTATTCCAAAATTTGAAAATAGGGTGACCCCCCTATTCCAAATTTCGAAAACAGGGTGACCCCCCCGCGCGACAACGGTAAAAAAGGTGTACATAAATTAAATTATATATATATATATATATATATATATATATATATATATATATAT
>LD343347.1:192271-203684 GCA_001465055.1 Ptychodera flava
TTCTGGTGATGAATGAATTACGATCTAAAATTTGCATAAGAATAAATAAAAATATGAAATCATACATGAATAAATTTAAATAATAAAAACAGGCCAAAATCAATCTAAATAGTAAAAAATGTAATGAAAGCACCACGACTTTCACATACGGCAGTGTCTCAATATTTGTGTTTTTATGTATTAGGCCGTGTAAAGAAAATTCTTTGTTTGCCGTCCTTGGATTTTTGAAAAACCTACAAGCCAGCCAGCAAAAAAACAAACAGAAAAAAACACAACATAGATCAATCGCATAAACTTTAACTTTCCCATCGGTTTATGGGTCACAAGTATGAAAAATCATCTGTTACATTTACAATGTAGTGTTTCTTATGCTCTTCATTAAGCACGTTGAAAGCAATGCTTGGAAACAAAGGTTATATTTGTATAAGTACAACAAGCATACTTAGAGTTAGGTGACTGTGAGTCTGAACAAAAATTCCATCATAAACAATGGCAATAAACACTATACCACTACATAGGCCCTAATGTACCACATGTACAGTGTGATAGTAATCAACTGGTTGTGTTACGCAGATCTGTAGTTTGTCTCTGACGGAGGTTTATCAGGGCTCCCATAGAGAGCTAAGCCGAGCATGTGAACACCCTACATGAGTAAAAAAAACATTGGGCTGAGCATGAAAACGCCCTACATGAGCCAAAAAGACATTAGGCTGAGCGTAAATACACCATACATGAGAAAAAAACGTGTTGCATTGTGGGCATTTTCAAGATGGCAGCCACCATGACAGCCTGCACAGAGAGCTCTGGTGAGTTCATATTTTGATAGATTTAACCGCTGAAAAACATTATTTTGAAAAAATAAAAACATCAGAGTATGCAGCAGTGTTTCAAGTATCTAATCACATAATTCATTACATAACAGGCGCTCAAACTACAAAGATTACTTCGACACAAAATCCAAGTGGGGCGAATCATTGTAGCTGTGTAAACTTCCACACAGTGTGTGCTGTACTGTGTATCAGAGACTAAGGCAATGCATGTGGGTGTGTCAGTATTTCCATGGCTCTCAGTCAGGTTGTGTCCTCCATACATTTAAAAACACTGCTTTACATGTAAGATAAAGGTCTTGAAGTTGAAAATATCAGTTTTATTTTCAATGTGTCCATCATCTTTGGTTTGTTGGATCATGGATAGAAGTGAGTTAGGAAATGAACAATTATTTTAAATGAAATTTTAGAATTTCAAGGCCTGAGAATGGCAGGGGTATTCTTAGTTGTTGGCAGGTAAGTACTTTGATTATTTAAGCTCCTGAGAAGTGGTGTAATAGTGACTTTAGTTGCAAGCTCAAGTCAGACTGTCCCCTGAAGGTCATTCAAATTCTACATGAAGCATGTCCTTACGGCTTTACTGACTGATCGATGCTGAACCTTTCTGCAAAATGTCAAAACTGGTAATATTGCCATGGTGACGGTGAAAATGAAAACGTGTTTTCTTCTTCATTCACAGCGGCTCTTGACATTTTGCTCGGAATTGATGGAGCTGGACATGGGGATGATAATGACGATGCCACTGAAAATGTCTCGATGGAAAGTGATGAAGATAGAGATGTTGATGAGAACGGCAATAAAAATATCGTGCAGGAAATTGATGAAGGGGGAGAGGATGTGAATTCCACTAAAAATACATCTGACAGGGCTCCCGTTACCTATTCGCCAATTAGCCAAATGCGAAAGAAAGTTAAAAATGGCTACAAAATTCCTGTTTGGCTAATGTAGTGGCTATTGAATTCTTAGACCTCCTGGACAGAAAACTGCAGCTAACAATAAAAATGTTGTAAGATGTTGAAACAGTTTACCCTCCTTCCTACAAAGTTGCAATGTATTGAAACAGTTTTACTCTCCTTTCTACAAAGTTCCAAATTCCCTGGTATGTAAAACAAACATTGTTGCTGTTCGATACTACAATACATCATGACCGTAACGTCCATGAATACAGGCCTGCTTTGCCTCTTTGAGTCCTGGGTCGTCCTTGAGTCTATCAAAAGTTTTACCTTCTTTGCTGTATCAAAATTTGGCCTGCAACTACTCAGTTTGATAGTAAAAACCATAATTTAAAAGGAAACTTTTACAAACGGAGCCATAATACAAAGGAAAAGGAGAAAAATTGAGGTTTTCTGAAAGGTCAAGTCTAGGTCATCTCATCATGTGATGTCATGCATGAAGACCCCCTAATTACATAATTATGGTTCACAAGAAACCACCTAGGGTGGTTCAATAGGTGAAAGGTAATTTTGCTGCCTTCCAATTTAAATGGCATTCAGCTTGACTGACTCCCATTCGGCCTACTTTCAAACTGCTATAACTTATACAAGAAATTATGTAATTCTGAATGATTTTAATATTTTTGTAGATTCCACCAGTTTAATGATCTAGAAGTGAACATCATCAGACATTTCTTGAAGATATCAAAATATCAAATGGAAATATATCTGGGCTAAAATGTTATCATAATCATTAAAACAATGAATGCCCTTAAACAGTGAGTAATTTAAATGAACATATATCGTTGTGTCTTGTTTTACAAGAGTTTTGTTTGGCCTAGCCCTTTTTGTCTCAAGAAAAGTACTCATACTCAAGATGCTATTTCAGCCTGCTTGATCACAACTATAAGTAAAACCGGGGCCTTAAATACCACAATAATCGTATCTACACTGCCATTGTGCTATACCATAAATGCTGTCTTCTGCATGGAAAATTGTTTTACTTGTGTGGCTCAAACATTTAGGTTATGGAAGACTGCATAAATTTGCCACAAGAGAAGCCTGTATCTTATGACAAGCTATCATACTGTGAATACTAACTGAATGTGGCAGAAATATTCAATCTGTACCTCTTGTAATATACACTTAACATTGCTACCAGATTTTTAGAATTCAATTGCTACCTAATTTTATTTCTGGTGTTTAAAGTTTACCACAAAAAAGGATTTTGTATCCCTGAAAAGTCATAAAAACACAGATTATAAATGCAAAAACTAAACACATTTCTTTAATGTAAAAACCATCATGAACATCATACAAAACATCTTGATTTGTAAAATTAGGGACTCCTGAATGACGAGAAAGCTGTTGCCACACTTGAGATCATAAACTGGCTAAAAGTTACTCAAAATGGCTAAAAGTTTTTTTATTTGGCTAATGAGTTGGCTAATCATTTTGGTGACTTAGGTGGAGCCCTGTCTGATGATTGTGATAGGCAAAAGACTGATGAGCTGAGCTGAAAGAATATGTATGTGAAATTGATGGTTGTGGCAAGCGTTACAAGAGCAAAACAGCACTCCGACGTCACTCTGTCAACCATACAGAACTGTATACGTACAAATGTAACATTTGTTCAAAAGGTTTTTGTAAAAGACGTAAACTGGAAGAGCACGTTTTGCACACAAATGAGCCCTTACGAGAGTGTAGACTATGTGGCTTCAAGGCAAAAACTTACAAAAGCATAAAATCTCATGAAGAGAGGCATGAAGGCCGAAAATATGAATGTAATGTGTGTTCAAAGACCTTAAACTGCAGGTACAGCCTACAGAAATACTGCAAGAATCATGAACAGAAGTTCCAGTGTGAATTCTGCTCTAAGTCTTTTGGGATTAAAGACAGGTATAAATCACATTTGAAAGTTCATGACAACACAAAGCCTTTCAAGTGTGAATTGTGTGAATATACATTCTCCAGAAAAAGTGATCTTAAGAGACCTGCACAATCAAAACACAATTATTCTGTGTACATTTGTTCCACTTGTGGTAAAATTTTCAAGAGCAAGTTAGGTTTAGCCTCACATGAGAAAAAGCAAAAATGCACGTGTACCCACAAGAGTGTTCGAAAGTAAGATCATACCGCTATATTTCCTTGATTTGTGCAATCAGTATATATTATATAGATTACAGAACAGCCATTTCCACACATTACATCCTACCTTAGTTTGCGTACTAAAAAAGAACATTGCTTTGGCTGAATTTTCATTCATGTGCCTTTGAAGTGATCCAAGATTCATTTTACTGTAAAACCCAGTCTTATTGAATTTATCAAAAAACAAGATTTAAAATCTGTATTGCATAGCCTTCATGAATTCTTTATTTACTTATTCACCCATCAGTCTCATCCAGCAAAAACTTTCAAAACATTAGTCAAAGCCACCTTGCAGTAGCAACACTTAAAATATTTGATTTGTATGCTGGTATGCACATGATTTTATTTACAGATGTAATTTATGTACAGAATTGTTGTGAAACTATCATGGTGTCACCCAGTGTACAATCATATATGTAATTTTACATTTTACTGGTACATTTGTTTACAGCTTCAAAATATCAGGTATATAATGGCAAGGAATTACACATACAATTAATTGTCTTCACATTCAGAAAAAAGACAGGTTCACATCAGGTTCACATTTGCATTGCCCTAGTGCAAACAAATTTTGTACTGTCTTCAGTCTCAGAATGAAATAATACAAAAAAGAGTTTTGCTGGTTTCTTACCATGGTCACATTTACATTTACGTGTTAAGTAAAAACACATAAAATGTACTGTCTTCAGTCTCAGAATGAAATAATACCAAAAAAAACCCACAAATTTACTGGTTTCTTACCGTGGCCACATTTACATTTACCACAGAGTAACATATAGACAGAGTCGCAACACTTGCATGTCTTTTGTTCCATGGTCGTCTCGGTAGACTGTTGGCTTTTCATATTTAAATGAGCTCCAAAGGTGTTAAACTTTTTGGAGGCTTTGTTTGTGGTTGATAATTACACGAAATTATGCGAAAAATACGACGAGATGGCATCGTACTGCCAGTCGCGTAGCAACCATAGTTACTTCGTGAGCTCTCAGGCCAGAAACACTGCTTCACGCCAATCAAAACATAACACGCCAGCAGTTTCATAAACATGTCCTTCCTTGACGCACGTGTAAAAGAGGGTGTGACTGACCGTAAAACATTGAGTAAAACCAGACAGTATCGATTAAAGACTTTCAAATTTGGTTCAAACACACTCATTATATATTCATAAAAATATGAGAGGAATTTTTAGAACGGTAAAACTCATTTTCTTGAAGCTCAAAACACTCCCGTTTTCGCCAGCACGTCAATTCTGCTCAGCACCACACGACAACAACAACACAAACTTTGCCGAACATACTTTCGCTTAACAATTGGCGAAAATCCGAAAATTACCGAAGGATTCATGGTCGGCACTCTTCGGAAAAGAGAGGCGAGAGCAACCTGAGGCGAGGCGAACATGGATGGGTTACGTAACCGCTTCACGCCTTAAACAATACCCGTTGCCACTCTATCTATCTTTCTCTATGCATTTACATAGTTTTCAGTTGTAAAAACACATAAAATGTACTGTTTTCAGTCTCAGAATGAAATAATACAAAAAAAAAAGTTTTGCTGGTTTCTTACCATGGTCACATTTACATTTACATTGTTTTCAGTTGTAAAAACACATAAAGTGTACTGTCTTCATTCTCAGAATGAAATAATACAAAAAAAAACAGTTTTGCTGGTTTGTTACCATGGTCACATTTACATTTACATTGTTTTCAGTAGAAAAAACACATATTGTATTATCTTAAATCTCAGAACAAATTATCTGCATTTACACAGTTGTGCAAGTTTCACACCAGGTCAATATTTACATTGCTTTACTTCAAGTACAATATATTTTTTCTGCATTCACTGTCAGCAATAAAAAGTGTTTAAAAATGACATTTTTGCAAGATTCATGTCAGGTTCACAATTACATTGCTTTACTTCAAATACATTTTGTACCACCTTCACTCTCAGGATGAATGAAGTGCATATTATAGTTTTGTAGATTTTCAACTGATTGCTAAAAAAAGGGCATTACGTATCTGTAAGAGTAAAAACTAACAGCATATATTGTTTTGTGTTCATTATTTTGTATTTACTTCCATTATATGGTTTTACTTGCATGTAGCTGTGAATACCCCAGTGGTATTGTGGTGTATCGCTCACACTCAGGTCAGGGGTCATCACCCCAGAATCACTTCAACCCAACCCATAAGCTTTCTTGGTAGTTTACAGCAACACTGATCAGTGTCACTGATTTAGCTGGCATGATAATGAAATATTTTCACCTTTGAATAATTCAAACTGTATCTGCGTTATCATGACTACCTGCAAATGATCTCACACTCCTGTTCATTACCTTGACAGTAATATGTATTCTCAAGTGAGCTATCGAGGGATTCTGCTCAATTTTTTATTTTTGGACTTCTAACATATTCAGTGTGCTATACACCAGTGACAAAAGTTCAAATTTGAGCAGAGACTGTAAGGGGTCACAGAACATGGTTCATAATTTATGTTGTTATCGTCATGGTAGTTAGCAGTATAGAATGAGTCACAGCTAGTCAATGATAAAGCAGATACCAGATGATTTAATCAAAGACTAATATATTTCATTATTTTGTGTGCTGATCAGTGACACCGATTGGTGGTGTAATAGACTGCTGAGAAATCCTATGGGTTGGCTCACAGTGGTTCCATGGTGATGAAACCCCCCATCTCAATCGATCGCCACAGGAGTGTTTGCATATCCACTGTTAATTTACATATACTGCCAGTCGGGTTCAGTTAGTGAGTTTCGTTATATTTATCTTCTTAGAGTAACAAGATAGTGTTGTTTTCTGTTTATTATTATGAACCAACATAGTGTACTTCAGTTGCTGAGTGTATTTGTGTTTATGGTTAGAGAAAAATGCCACACTTGCTATATCATATAGTACTCTATTGTTTCTATGTATTTAATATCACAGTTTTGTTACATTAATTTATACTTCTCAAGCGGTAAAGACATTCCAATAAAGAAGTGTGAAATCTTGTAAAATTATGTTGTTTCTTATTACTAGTTAAATTGCCGGTACCCAGTACAGGTGATAGCCTACATGTATGTAGAACATTATGTAACTGGCTTACCCTAGAAGTCAATCAAAGAGTATAATCCGCTGTTGACTGGATAAATGAATATAGTCAAGCCAGGGGTACTTATGTTCATAATACACCTATCTCACTGTAACATTACTAAGCATTAGTAGAAAAACACTAACTTTTATTGACTTCCAGGGTAAGCCTTGTTGTATAATCTTCTCAGTTTGCTATCACTGGTATCAAATTGTGAACTGCAATGCGAGATGTCAGCTTCTGAGTTTGACAATATCAAGAAGGAGGAGGAGAGATGCTAGACTGATGTTAAAGAGACTTGCCACAAGTTCATGGTACAAGTTGTGTTCCCAAATTTTGACGACTCACAAGTCTTGCCAATTTTGTCATGCCTAAAATTGTCTTTACTGAAACCAAAGGTCTTCAACTGCTAATTCAGCATATATGCAGTCATGTGTGTGAAAGTTAATACTAGGCCACAGATGCAAGACAGATGGTGACTAAATCTGGTAAATTCCATTGGCTAATTTCCTGAACTAATCAATGCATTTAACCTTCCTTCATTGAGTTTGTGGTACTGTCATACACCCTGAAACCCCTTTGCAGGCTCATCCAAATTAGATATTCCGATTGGCTTGTGTCGTGCTCGTCTTTTCCTGTTTTTACTGTCAAATAAGTGGTTCTGAAAAACAAAATGGAAAGCTGTCCTGAGTTGTGAGAATTCTAGTACAATTGCCTGTGATGCATCCCTAATCAGAAAGATTCCTCCCATTGGATAAGTTGGCTATTTTTATGCAACAGAGTTACATCACTTCCCTGGCACTATATTTACGACAACAATGAGTGGTATTAACGACAGACACACCTCTATGCACTGCTTTAGTCTCTGATACACAGTACAGCACACAGTGTGGAAGTTTACACAGCTGCAATGATTTGCCCCACTTGGTTTTTGTGTCGAAGTAATCTTTGTAGTTTGAGCGCCTGTTATGTAATGAACTATGTGAATAGATACTTGAAACACTGCTGCATACTCTGATGTTTTTATTTTTTCAAAATAATGTTTTTCAGCGGTTAAATCTATCAAAATATGTACTCACTAGAGCTCTCTGTGCAGGCTGTCATGGTGGCTGCCATCTTGAAAATGCCCACAATGCAACACGTTTTTTTCTCATGTATGGTGTATTTACGCTCAGCCTAATGTTTTTTTGGCTCATGTAGGGCGTTTTCATGCTCAGCCCAATGTTTTTTTTACTCATGTAGGGTGTTCACATGCTCGGCTTAGCTCTCTATGGGAGCCCTGTTTATGCACTAGGTACATAGGCAAGAGTAAAACTATTAATTAAAATAACAAGATCTCAATTATGAATACAAAGCATATTTGCGACAAATGTAAAAGATGCAACGATGTTTAAGAAGTTTTGAAGAAAACAAAATATATTTGAATCAACACCTAATGAAGGAACATAAGAACTTCACCGTTTACGCAATGGCAAATTTGCAACGTGTCTAAGTGACATTTGTATATTAATTATGACATGTACATTTAAGATCGAGATCTGTTTACGATTGAACGCATATTTCCATCTTTAATTCATATCTATCATATGATCAAAACCAAGCCTTAAACATAACGTTGAAAATCCCATTCTAAAATAATACGGGAAAGGGAATACAAAGGACAAGAGAGAAGAATACAACAGACAGGGCAGGAGCACAGAACGACCAAAGAGTAGTCCGGGGTATTTAGACAATTGGAGAAGAGTATCTTGGGCGATGGCAGCTGTCAAGCTTGTCTACCGAGAAATAAAGTCTATGTAGTACCAACGAACTCTGAACATCTCGTGTAGTCAATCGAAGATTACCAGTACCTCTCAGCAAGCAAAGATGAGTCCATTAGTAAAAGCATGCCAAGATGAGGTAATGATAATACGAGAAAAATGAGTAGTAACAGTTGTTTTGACAACTGTACACTATGAATTTCAACATATTGGGGTAAGCTTAGAACAAAAAGGTGTTCTTGCAAAACCTGAAAATTCCAAATATAAGACTGCAAAAGTTACTGAGTATAACAAAGTAGTAGTCGTCACTAAGAAAACAAATGCTAAACATCTTAGTAAAAGGTGAAACTACTATCCCTTCCATAAAATTACAATTTTTACAGTAAGAAGAGTGGGTAGCTGAACAAATCATAACAGCCTTGAGTACAAATCCTCCTTTTTAAGTGTCAAATAAATACTAGTCCTGATCACTGTTTCTGTTGAGTTAAATGCTCCATTAGCTGTAACTTTAAAGGCTATTTATTCTGAATTTTGTGTATCAACTATTTTTTAGCCGAATTCCAATAGCGCTGATCGCGATGTCAGGTTTGTTACATATAGCTGCACGCGCGACTTCAGACACCGCTGCCTGACATTCGGACAAATTTTAAATTTGCATGCGCGGTCGTTGTTGCAGCTCAGTTGTAGTCTGAGCCATAAATTCATAGGAATTAGTGTGAGTTTTTGTATTCATTATAACACTAGCAGGTTTTGATATCATCGTTCTTGCCGAAAATGCGGACTAGTAGTTATTTTTAACACTATGAGAAATATTTTTGAAAAATGAGATTTGCTGATTTTCACAAATTTTGAAGCAAAATAAATGAAAATCAAAGGAAAACCACTCATTTTCTTGTTTTTTCAGTGCAAAAGTTTGAACTGTGCAGCCAACTCCACATTGATCGTCGTTTTTGATACAGAAATATTTACAGTGTAGATTTGTTAACATCAGCTGCATAGTTAGATCTTGATTTTTCTCTCTTGCAAAATTGTGAACAATATGCTCGGTTGGCAATCATTTGTTATTTCCAATGAAAAAGGTCAAGAAAATGATGTTTGCTTGAAAAAGAAAGTATTTCATGCTAAAGTTGTAGTTTCTCTGGTAGAAAAATCAAATGCTAGTCAGACTACCAACATTGCATTGATTTGCTAGGAGAAATTTCTCTAAACTTGTCAGGGGTACTAATTCTCTGCTCCAGCATTACCAGGGGTACTAATTCTCTGCTCCAACATTACCAGGGGTACTAGTTCTCTGCTCCAGCAAGTTCCAGGGGTACTAATTCTCTGCTCCAGCTTTACCAGGGGTACTAATTCTCTGCCCAGCAAGTGTAGGGGTACTAATTTTCTGCTCAAGCAAGTTCCAGGGGTACCAATTCCCTGCTCCAGCAAGTGTCGGGCACTAATTCTCTGCTTCAACAGTTCCAGTGGTACTAATTCTCTACCCCTGTAAGTTTCAGGGGTACTAATTCTTTGCTCAAGCAAGTGTCGGACACGAAATCCCTGTCCCACTAATTAAGTTTCCAGGGGTACCAATTCTCTGCCTCACCAAGTGTAGGGGTTCTAATTCTCTGTCAAACAGGTTCCAGGGGTGCTTATTCTCTGCCCCAGCAATTCAAGTCTACGTATAAATTCTCTCCTTGCAAGTGTACAAATTATCTATAAAAAAAATGGGTAACCTGTGTTCTTTTGCAAACTCTAATTTTCATCAGAGGAAAAGAAATAATTTAGGTTATTTTGGTAGCCTCGGAGATTTTTTAGAAATTATGAGAGGTAAAGATTGAAATTATTTTGACTACCTCTATTTCTTCTGTTTTGTATGGGAAAACATGAAAAATAAGCAAATCTCATTTTTCAAAAATATTTCTCATAGTGTTTTTTGCATATTAATGACAGAAAACTGACGCTATTGCATACTAAAATGCCAAATATTCTGCTTGTCAAGACAGCAATGCCGAATGGCCATTGCTATTTTTGAAAACAGAATTCTAATCCGGACTTATAAAATGTCCAAATCGTTTTTTAGCAGAAAAAAATGTTCAAAGTAAGGGCAACTTCCACCGCGTACGAACTATTTGGAGCATTCAACAACGAACATTTCACCGGCGGTACCTGCTTGCCACGGTGCAGATCCAACATCGTGATCAATCGCGGATCGAGGAAAGCTGATGGAACTTCAGTTCCGTTCCTTATTCGAAGCTAAACCAGTCAAGAATTGTTTGAGATCCGTCTTGTATGGAGACCAAAAAGATTTCACGCACTTCCGCCGATTTGAAAACTTTGAGGGAGAAATCCACTTGTGAAACGGTCGATTGATCTTCACTTACGGTACACTGCAGTCCGCTACAACAGGAGTTGTAATCTAATTTGTATTGAAACGATCGTACGACATTTGCGTTTTTGCGACATTAAAGTAAATTACTGCGACATTGCGAACAAAGGATGGGCACATCCCGCCGTCTTTTCGATCATACGATTTGTGTTTGTTTTTCAGATTTCGTCCAAAAACCTACCCGCACGCGGACGGCAAACAAAGAATTTTTTTACGGTGCCTTAACTCCAGTTGTTTGTTTAACTCCCTACATAGCACTCAGCAATAGTTGGGACAGCTAGCCGTAGTCAATGT
>LD343347.1:203746-215894 GCA_001465055.1 Ptychodera flava
CAAGAACAGAGTAGGGACCCTCCGTCTTCAAAGTTAACACCGTTTTATTCTTAGGCGTAGAAGTTAAATATCGACAGCAATGTTTACAGAAGAGGCTGCTAGCTCCTATACCAAAACCACCACCCCAGTTTATACTCTCACAGCTCAGTTATTATTGTATATTCGATTTAACCCATTATAATATAAGATGAAACTTAAAGGCCTGTGTTCGCACCAGATTGTCTCATCAGAAAATTTACCCACCACATTACAATTTCAATGGAAAACAAAAGGCTATCACACCGCCATATACAGACTAGAACAAAGGCAATCCCAAGGATCGCGAACAGTGCCTTTAAACCATACAGAAATAACTCTACAAATGTTTTGCGGGCAATAATTTACATATCTTAATAAATGATATTATTAATTCAGCTCCACTTCCAAACACTCTCGTAAATTTAAAGTAATTAACCACAATAGAAAACAACAGATATTTTTAGAAATGTCTACCCTTAAACTTGGTGCGTGTTTATGATGACGTCAGGTGTTAATTTACCATCAACTGGTTATTGTTTTATCACTGTTTCCAATTAACATATATCTGTTCGAATTCATAAAGTCGGCTTACGTAAAATGTATCGACGCCGGGCTTACCAAAAATGTGTCGTCCAGTTTGAGTCATCCCTATAATATACATGCTTGCAATGTCGGGGATTATTTCTGACAAATGAAGTTTTGTCTTCACTTGCATGCATGCATTAATGAAGGATAACATCGCACGTGATACTCTGCGCGTTGTGTTAATAAGGCTTGTATTTTGAATTTAAAATATTTAAGGAGAACAATAGCGAAATGTACTTGAGTCATAAAACTGATTAAAATGGCAAAAGTTTAAATTCCGAACTCAGTGCTCAGCACAGAGCTAAAGGAAAAAATGCTTTTCCTGGAAAACAACTCTCGTCGAATCTCCCTGCTCAGCATACAGCTGCATCCCCGTCCCTGAAAGCCATCAGAATTATTGGCATTTCCCATGTCTTGCGCCCTCGAGCTTTCAACTTCCAGCCACTTGCAAACCAACATGTATCCACATAGGGCGCTACAAAATGATTTCCCTGATGTGAACATGCCCAAAAATCTGACAAAATTCGTGTAGTTTTCCCTGTATCCATTAAAGTATTGCTGTCAAAGCAATGCAAATTCGATGATCTGGTTGTGAAACTAAGAAATTGTGCGCAAGGCATCATGAAGACCAAAATACGAAGGCACCCGTACAATATTGAGCAAAAGAAATTGAATTCCTATTCATATCTCGACCTGTAGGCTTGTTTTAGAGAAAGGGTGAAACCGTAGGTGTTGATGGAAACCCCAGGGATATTGTTATGTTTCTAGTCGTGCGTACAACGTGAATTGCAACGTGACAATGGGCGAGCATAACGGTTTTGCAGATTTTATTATCGGAACATGGTGTTTGTTTACCGTAAACTTTATTGATTTGTTGGTTAGGCCATTTAAGCAAAATTCTTTGTTTGCCGTCCTTGGATTTTTGGAAAACCTACCAACCAGTCAGTTAAAAAAAACAAACACAAATAAAATAACACACGTGTATTAACATAAGCTCAATTTTTATTTCCTTTGGGAAAATAATATATTTATTTGTAATAGCGTGAGCATTTTATATATTTTCTTAATTTTCTCTGAAAACCTACCAGCAAGTGGACGGCAAACAAAGAATTTTATTTAAAGCGCCTTATATTTTTTTCTTTGTGACAAAAGCTGGAGAAATTTACACTCTATATAAACAATTAGGCAGGTTACCCGGGAAAGTGAGCAATGTTATCAAGAAATCGCGACACGAACAAGATGGATTGCTTTGTTTCAAGGCACGCTCGCTACTGTATAGCTCTCCTGGGGATTCAATCTTCAAGGGTATTGCAGTCCCACTTATCGCGACAGGAAGTGCCTGCGATGACGTCAGCAGAGATGCAACAGAGTCTGAGACTCGCGAAGCGTGAAATTGATTTGGTTCACTGCCAGTATCCCGGCAACAAGGTTGTCATGGAGAATGTTTGCGCTTGATGTAAAGATGATCATCTTCACCTAATATCTGAAAACAGCCTAGAGATATTTGGAGAAGGTAGTTATGCGAGAGAGAGAGAGAGAGAGAGAGAGAGAGAGAGAGAGAGAGAGAGAGAGAGAGAGAGAGAGAGAACGACACATGCTCAATCCGTGTCACTATTGAAAATCATCCCGTAATCTTCTCAAAACGTATTGTTGCCGTGCATATATACGTCACAGCACATTCAAAACAATAACATAAAACAACATGAGCTTGTGGTGTGTTATAAAATACCTATAACCTGCTCTTTGTTCAGGCTATAGCACCTGTTCATTACCGTCACAGCGTGATACCAGAGACACATGGCTGCAATCCTAGGTCTCGGCCTACGACCTTGTTGAATAGCGACGGGTTTCTGGTATTGCACGGCTACTCGGGGTAATAAACGGGCAGGGCCCTATAGCTTTCATAGCTAAGTAATATGATATATATATATATATATATATATATATATATATATATATATATATATATATATATATATATATATATATACATACACATGTGTATACATACATTTGAGTTGTATCATGGTAAGGTGAAATGACATTAGTTCGATGCTGCATCGCTTAGAGACATCCAACTCAGTTACATTTTTAGTCAAATGACGCATTGCTACCAGCTCAGGCTGGTTATACAAATTCTATGCACGGAACGGTTAACCTCATTCCCGTTAACCAAATAAACAATTTTCTTTTACGATTTTTGTAACATGCCGATTCCACACGCTTGTGGTATGTGCAGTCTATGGGTGGACCTAACGCTGATGAGCTGTGATCTCAAATAAGTGCCTTAAATATACGATCAATTTACATAGTGTCATAATACTTGTACGGGTATACATCATGTACCGTCAAAAATAACTAAAAGATCAAGCCATTAATCTATTCCAGTCGCAAAATATGGTTCGCCAGGCCCGGTAATCCGACGTCCACTGTGCATATGCTTATAGGGTGGTCTCATTTGGCGCGATCACAATAGAAAGCTTCACTTCATCAAAACAACGATGAATGTGGTCGGACTGTGCTGACCTATTGTGTGTTCAAATTGTCGATTGTTTCACGATCATTCTTTGTACTTGTTCAAATTGACAATATCATTTTTTTTATCATTTTTGAAGACGTCAGCACGTCAATTTGAAATTGCAATTGGAATCTTTTCAATGTTTGTATGTCACATATTTTGAAAACGCAACGTGTAAGCAATTCCTGGGCGACAGATGAAAAATATCACATTTCCATGTCGGTAAAATTGTGAGGTTTTTATCAAGTTTTTATAGCGGTCATGTGTTTTCAGGACAAATGTCCAAAAAAGCAATGATGAAAGATTAAACAGAAGTAGTATTTGTGAGGAGGTTCAATAATCAAATATATTTCTCAGTTTTTTCAGGACAAAATGATGTCGCCATTTGTCTTCATCGGCAGAATGCGCCTTGGTGGACAGACATCGAAACTTTCCAATAATTTTCTTCTGCCCAACCACTTGTTTGGGCTCATTTTGAAGCTTATGGAGTAAATAAAGTTTTCACCGGCTTAGTTTTGTTGAAAATCAGGAATTTTATTTTGCCCAATGGAGATCATACAGGAATGATAGCGGCCATGTTGAATTTCAAATATCGGTAAATGTTGGGTTATTTGTTTCTTTAGTACCAAAACGTTGCACCTTGACCCTGTGAAAGAGATTGGTTGAAGGTTTCTCATGGAAATTAAGTTTTGAGCAACAGTTCAAGTCTGTCATTTTTTCCTTCGAGGCGCGAAGTATACCTTCAAAACCCCAATAAGTAGCGAATGTGTGATAAACAGATCTCAAAATATCCCCAGTGTTCCAAGAGTTTTCTTTGAATAAGACCCATTAAAGCCTGAAAAAGTGTATCACACTGTCATAAGTGTTGAAAGTGGCGTTTAAATTCAAACGTTTCAACATCATTTTAGATTTCCCGCCATTTTCAAAAACTAATCATGTGACAGAGAAAGTAAATATTGAACAACAACATGTTGACCATCGAGTGTTTTGCATTCAAGTAAATGACACCATGCTTGTTTCTTTTATGATCATGATGTATATGTGTAGGAAATACTGTATTTTTGGTACTTTTCCGTGGAGGCACCATTTATGAGTGCGGCACCCGTTTATTATTTAACCTGTTAAAACTAGTAGGCAAGGTTCAAATCAGCAAGCAGTGAGATACTTCTATACATATGTCCTTCAGTTAGCACATTTACACGAACCGACTTGGGTTTGAAATAAAAATAATGAAAACAAGTACAATAATGCGTAAAATTCACAGCTTTTGGGGTTTTAATGGGTGTGTAGTGATCGTAAACATGTTTACGTATACGAAGTAATGGTTTTTGAATACCACATGTCGATTAAAACTTTGGTTGAATTAATCTCCCTTTAATACATAGAAACTAAAAGCCCAGAGGCAGCAGCTGCTGCGATGCAGACTAATATAATGTTACAGAAAAAATATATTGAGCATGGAAAGGGGCCATAGTTGTCCGATTTAATCACTACTTATGATTGTGCAATTAGAATGCACCACAGACACATATTCAGGGAGTTAAAAATGGACAGGTTTTCACTGATTTTGATAAAATATGGATCGGCTGGTTTGCGAGTCTGACGCGTGCAATGTATCTTTCTCCATGGTTTCACATGGTGCTGATTTTAGCAGAGCAGAGTAAATTTGTTAAAATTTCGTGCCATTATAACCCTCAACTTATTAAAGCTATCATTTTGACCTGTCAGAGGGGCATTAATAGTGTGGAATAGAAAATACGTCGCCAGCCGTTACGTTGACTACGCGGTTCGGTGACTGGAGTTTTCCCCGTGCCCTTTGACCCATATGGGAACGCGATTAATCGTTTTGCAAAATATATTCTATGGTTCCCGTCACGGTGTCGGGGGTGATTTTTTTCACAAATGAAGATGGAATCTGTCTGCATAAATGACACTACAAACCACCTTAGCCCAGGAAACGTATCGTTTCTATACAGTCTAATCTCGCGGGAAATCATGAAGCCTTGACACGATCGATTGTTATGGTGATGGATCTGAAATAAGGGCCGGGATTAGCGACCCACAAGGACACAAAGTTTGCCACGTGGCGCTCACTATAATCACGACTGCTTCGACAACGACATTTTATTAGGGAAAAATCTTCGACAAACCTCGGAATCACATGAATTCGTGGAGTGTGTGACAATAAACAAGAGCTGTCGTTTATCTACTGTAGTGTTTACTTTCACCAGTGTTTTACTGTCACTTAGAACGTCAACGGCGTGACGCCCTCAATATGTATTGAGGCCAACTGTTGCTTCGCCTGACACTGATGGTAATAGAACTGCTCCTCGGGTTTAGAAGCGTGTCAAGCTCGAAATTAATCGCGATCGTTTCTGTATAGCCAATCTAGAAATGCCAGTATCACGTGATAGTGCTCGCGAAGAAATGGTAAAATATCGATACTTCCTCATGTGAACGGCCATGAAAGATAGATTCCTCGAGAATTCAATGAGATTTCAACGTTTTGTGGATGTATTAGCTAGTCGTGCATTGATTTTTTGATTTTCTTTTTCAATTTCGTGCATTCATTTGCGTGTTTTCATTTACAAAGGGCTGAAAATATGAAAGAAAATTTCTGTGAAAAGAAGGGGAGATTTCGCTAACAATATGTTTCTAATTGTAAGAGCTATCAAAGCAAAACAAGAGACGGTCTCACTCTGTGATTGACGATATTAAAGTTGGAATAGGCTGTCGTCAGTTAATATGTTATGACTGCAATGCTGTAATATACAGTGGCAAATATTTCTTTGATTTTGCAGCATGTTTCAGATGTTTGAGTGGCTTACTACACTTACCATGACTGTTCTCATTGGACAACACAAAAATAACCACGTGTTTAAGTCATCCATGTGGGACTTTGAAGGGCCTTTAATGCTAACTTTTGATAATATTTTCACCATTTTTATTTTGAATGTGTACCATAATTCCTCGTTCTCCCAAAAAGCATATTGGTATACACAGTATTCAGCTTGTCAACTCAGCCTATACATGTGTAAACCACATTGTTATTGTTGAAAAGCGACTTCTGGTCCGGACTAGAAATCAAATGTAAACATAACAATGCATGTGACACGCTAGGTCGACATGCTAAATAGTGGGTGTTTCAACATTCTTTTGGGAGTAGAAAAAGAAGTTTTAATTGATGTATACAATTAAGAGTAATGAAAAGATCATTGATAGTTAGCATGACTGGTTTTTTAAGTTTTCGCCACACTCATACGGCAACAATTTAGGGTTTGCGATCCGGGACATAGTGTTAGTTTGGAAGCATGAACAGAGAATCAAACACACAGTGAAGCATTTTTTGCCAAACTCTGTACATCATGAAGCAGATAGCTTAGATGGCTCTGAAAATGTATCAGAGAGCGACCTCGAGATCAACATTAGTGACCTTCAAATCAAAGTAGGGTGTCAAAATGTAAAACTCGTGCCGACAGTCTGCCATTTGTTATGGCTAATTGATTGGCCGGTGACCGTCGGACCAAACGTCGCTACAGCGGAATCAATGTCAGACAGACATCTGTCAACAAGATGTCAAAAAGACGTTTCGCAGGACAGACTTATGTAGTGTTCGCTTCAGTTGCAAGCGCGAAAATAAAATCTGTCCTGGCGCCGTCTTATGGGTTGTTGTTAATGTTGTTGTTGTTGTTGTTGTTACTGTTGTTGTCGTTGATGATCATGCAGATGATGATGACGATACTGTTGCTTCTCCTTCTATTGTCTTTTGTTTTTAAAATTTGTTCTGCTTTGACAGGAATATTCCTGACAACATAAACACTGATAAACAATACACAAACCAATGACTCTCGATGACGAGCGTTGAAAACTCTCTGGTTTAACTAATTCACACATTGAGAATGATGAATCTTTAGATATATAGCATATTCGTTAATTACTTTTTGGGATGCGATGAAATTATAATTGCTTATTGGCGTATCAGTCAGCTAAAATGACTGCTGGTCAGAATGGTAACTTATATCATTGCTATATTGGCAAATCGGTGTAATTTCAAACGAATTAATAATTCCCGACACGAATGTCGACATAAGAGCAGTATTAAAAAAAGGAAAATTTACAAAACTGATGTCACCGAGACGTTTTTCAGTTTATTGTCCCTAAAGCATTGAGGATGGAATCAACCATTGAGGATAGCGAACCAACCATTGAGGATAGCGAATCAACTACTGAGGATAGCGAACCAACCATCGAGGATAACGAATCAACCACTGAGGATAGCGAATCAACCATTGAGGATAGCGAATCGACCACTGAGGATAGTGAACCAACCATTGAGGATAGCGAATCGACCACTGAGGATAGCGAACCGACCATTGAGGATAGCGAATCAACCATTTAGGATAGCGAACCAACCATTGAGGATAGCGAATCAACCATTGAGGATAGCGAATCAACCATTGAGGATAGCGAATCAACCGAAGAGGAGACTCATCAAAGATTAAATGTGCTTTATTCCTTGACACTGTTCCTTACAGATGTGCCAAATGGTGACCCAAAAGCTGCAACACCTAATTACAACTCCAACATTCTCTCACAGTCCATCATTTCATTCAAATCACCTCAAAAACTCTCGAATGAAATATCTAGTAATTCGCATTGCCTGTCAGCGAACAAGTACCACGTGACTGGAGGAGAAATACGATTGAAGTGCTCATGAAGTTACATTTCAACTTAACTCAACCAGTTAACAATAGAGTAGACAATTAAACCTCATTGCTTTTTCTGAATCATGTAAGCAAAATACAGTTAAAATGAAGTAAAAATAGGTTATATTCAATACCTTAAAGTATGAAAACTATCATCATTTTTTATAATAAATTAAACATCCATCGCGCGCTTGTCGATATTCTTGATTAAATTACTCATTTGTTGTTTAATTTGTTGTCAGTATTATGTCCAAAAACGACATGTATACAAGGACCAGGCATATAACCTTTATAACGGAGAAAATCCTCGTTGAAGACGATCACCTGTGAAAAGCTGGCTCGTCCCTCAACGGGGAAATTGAGAGAAACATTGCAAGCAACACAAAACTGAGTATTTGCCGCCTTATCAAGATCGAAAATTAATTTTTTCCACCACATAAAATGGCGACCAAACTTTCAATGCCCAAAAATTTTAGCCGGAGGCACTGTGCTCATGTCATAAAAAATCAATATGTTAAACAGAGTTCGTCAACCAATGTGAGAGCGAAATTTAAGGTAGAAAGCGCCTCTAAGTTGAAAAACTTGAACTTGTGCATAAACTAAATGAAACTTTCAATCATTCTCTGAACGGAGCAAGAATGAAAATCAGGGGTCACTGGGCAAATTTTAAAGAAACAAATTCCCTATCATACCGAGACTTGAAATTCAAAATGGCCGCCATCCCTGAAGAATAAATTGAAATTTGATCGTCACGAAATTAAGACTGAAAACTGTACTCACTCGAAGTGCTTCAAAATGGGCCAAAACAAGAGGCAGTTGTAAAAAATCTGAGTCTGAATTTTTGTCCCAGGGGCGCATTCTCTCTTAAATTTACGAGTTGAGCGCCCCTTAACACAAAACGTAAAATCTAAAACAGAGCACCATTATAAAGGTGATAAATATGAGTAAGTGAAATGAAATGAAACATTTCGGTATTTTGCTAAAATAACAAAGAATTCATCTGAGATTTCATCGTGAATAAAGATAAACGGATATGCGCCCTGGATGAAATTCTCAAAGCATTATCGCCAGGGCAGACTTCGTATTGCGTACTTCAGATGAAAATTGATGGGTTTTGGCATTGCGTAAAGGACGACGTGTCGCGTGAGTCGTTGACATATCGACCCCGTGCGACAATCAAGCTTTGCAATTAACAGCTTGTCAACATCTCGAGTATTTATTTGCAAAGCAAAATGGCACATCGGCTCAGTTACTGTTGGACGCGTACGCGGGTTACTGACTTGATCGGTTGTTGAATCAGCCTAGATGTCATCCATCACAATCATCGGTTCATTTTCGTCGTCGGGATGAAAATCAGCCCCTATGTGGATTATCCTTTCAACGACATTGGATGATGTTTTCTTCTTTATTATGATTAAAATACACCATGGAGGATTCGGAATGAAGAGTGGAATAACTATATGTTACCATCATTAGCCAGCAGGTTGCATTTTGCGCCCGTAGCCATGGTTACCAGGCAACATGGATATTCTCACTGGCCTTGCCGTTGCGACGAGACTGTTTGATTGTGTTTGATATTTGATCAACAGAAATGATACACGCTGTACGTAGGGTTTATTTTGACCTATTTATCTACTGTGTATCATCTTCAACGATTTTATGAATATTCATTCAATTTGGAATAATGTTCTAATAGATATATTGCCAAGAGCCTCGCAAGCCGCTATATAAGTGTTGTAGGACTTTCCCATGTTGGTCACTATAATTAGGTAACGCGACACCATGATAAAGGCGTTTTATATTTTTTAATTTACCAACTAATGTATAAATGCTGACTTGGATTAAGTAGGGATCTAATATCTAAAGATTAAGAATCGCTCATGTATTTGGGTTTCGTCCAACTCACTTAACGTTCAAGTTTTATTAAAAGGAAAATAATGTAAAATAACGTTTTGACGGTATATTTGCTTGACTATTTGGTAGGTATACGCGTTGTTCAATACAGTTTTATTCTTTTCCCATGATAATCGAATTTTGACTGTGATGACTCAGCAAAATACTAAATGAGCGAAACCAGAAATACATGAACGAGTGTTAGATTGTTCTCGTTGATTTGTCGATTTTAAATGTTAACTTTTGAGATGCAATTTTGGTGATGGTCACGTGCACACCCTCAAAAACCATCGAGACGATTGCAGCTTCACGTTGTCGTCATCTCGATTGAGTTAATTAATAAACTGTTAATTAAGGTAGAACGCGCCTCGGGGACAGACAATCGGACTCTCAAATTTCTACAGTTCATTTCTAATATACCACTTGTTGGCTCATTGTAAGGCTCTTGGAGAAAGAAAAACTTTCACCGCCTTACTTTTTCGAAAATCCGAAATTTTATCTTTCCATTACAGTTAACACGGAGCGGCCATTTTGAATTTCAAATATTGCAAAATGTTGGGTAATTTGTTTCGCTAGTTCCAAACTTTGCACGGTGATCCCCACTTTTTGTTGTTGATTTGGTAAGAGAATGGTTGAAAGTTTCATTGAGGAATGTTTGAGCAAAAGTTGAAGTGTTTCAATTCCGAGGCGCATTCTACCTTAAGAGAGCGCATCGAAGAGGACGGTTTTGTTGCCAAGCGGCAAGCGGCATGGTCACGTGTTGGCGGTGAAGTGTGTCCCCGCACGTGATGCCGATAGAATATGAAGCTCCGTAGCTCTACGTTTTAGCGTAGCTAAGGTTATTAATAGTCTGGATGCAGTGAATCCCAGCCAACAAACAGATTTCGAGAAATTGTAAGGTCGCTTTTTTTAACGAGTGAACGCACTATGCAAAAGTATATTGAAAATTAAAATTCGAGATACAAAACTGCCCTCGCCATAAATATGATTTGAAAAAATCCCTTCCACCCACTAGTTTATCCTTTTCCTGGAAAAAAATCGCTGCAGGGCTCTCAGCTACAAAATTCCTCCAATACCCTGTCCTTGCTTGCTACATATGTTTGCCTCCCCGACGACGGAGGTCCACAAATAATGCAATGCTACTCCCCTCAGGATACTGGTCGTTTCTCGAAGTTCTCTTCTGAGCAAAGAAAAAAGCTGCTCCGGGCTGTAAAGCTAGACACTTTTCTGCCAGCCCTTTCCCAACTTGCCGATAGAAGAACACGCAAGCCTATACCCGACAAGTATCGCTTGCGACATGCGTTTTACGAGAACAGCTTTCACAATGATGTCTCGTCATGTGATCTATGTCCACCACGTAGGAACGAAGATCGATTTATGACAAGATGTGTTCAACGACCGGGGCAGTATATGCAGAGACGGGAACAGTGTCAGAAGCGGTTAGACGCCGGAACTGTTTTCGCGGTCGGTTTTCAGAACGTGCGTACCAGCACACACGGCAGACATACACTTCCTCGCTGATGGCAAACCGAATAAGCGAACAGGGAAAATAAATTGCTCATGGTTCTCTTCGGCGATGTGGCGCTCCCATCATAGGTTTGGAATAAATGCCAGCTAATCCTGATAAATCGTTTTTTTCCCGACATCGCGATGTTCTTTCGATGGGGTCACTTGATACCCATTAGTTTAGTCCCGTACATGCCCACATCAATATTTACGGCTTGCTTCTGAACAGAAATCGTAAACAGTCGGTAATCGAAAACCGAATTAAACAGTCTGGCATTTAGTAAGAAATATACATAGAAATCATTTTAAAAAGTGAGATATTATGTGTTGGTCAGATTCGCTCTTATCGAGTGTACTACCGACCGTATGTTTTTTCTTTTGGGTTTTCAGGCGATATTTCATAAAACCCGACGCCTGCAACATATGGTCTTTTTTTGTTCTCAACTGAGATCGGCGCATGCGTATTTGGTGACGTAAGGGGGGGTTTGATCCAGTAATTCTGTTCAGTGCTGTGCCATTCAGCGGATTGCACTTTCGTTGGCTGCAGGTCTGTACACGCTACAGATGGTCGACGGTCACAACCGACGTCTACAACATATTCTACGTGAGTCAACATCAGGCTGATACCGAGAACGCGATTAATCGGCGTCACCCGACACCGAAGGAGGTACGTACCATTGCTCTGTCCGATGTGTAAATGCATCCCAGTCAAACCGAGACCCGGGCATTGGTGAAGTCACCGTACTGCCAGTGGTATGAACTGCCCCCGTCCTGCCACGAGCTCCTATAAACTGCCCTCTCGCACAGCTCAGCGCCAGCTGCAAACTCGCTTTTATTACAAAAATCTCGTTGAAGGGGAAGGAATGACAAATTATTCGCTTGCATCAAAACATTTTGAACGCACATCGGCAATGAGAAAGTG
>LD343347.1:219314-241535 GCA_001465055.1 Ptychodera flava
CCCGAAAGAAACCATATAAAAATGAGCTTATGTTAATACACCTGTGTTTTCCTTTATTTTTTCCCTGGCTAGCTGGTAGGTATTTCAGAAATCCAAGGACGGCAAACAAAGAATTTCCTTTAAATGACCTAAGAGATCATTTGTGTTAATATATGTGTATATATACACACACATATATATCTATGTATACTCACATATATCATACATGTATATATATATATATATATATATATATATATATATATATATATATATATATATAACCATTTTCTGAATATTTATTAGAATTATTTTGTAGAAACTGGCCAAAGTCTGCACCCAGTGCATCTGAACATACCCTGGCATTAAGGTACGTTACGAGAGTGTATCCTGTGTTCGTAAAACGTAGACTAAATTGATATTTAAGTCAAGCAACACTTGTCACCAAGAGAACGTTCATCAAAACTGCTTCGGCTGCAGTAACGTATTCAAACAAAACATCCTGTTGATAATCTTTCCGGGCAAATAGTGTTTTTGTATTCATATAAACTGACTGCCCTGGGTGTGAAATATCGGCGTTTAGCAGCCAACATAAACCTGTAATTACAAAGTAAACGATTGACAGGAAACTGCCAACACAAACTACAGGCAGAGAGATGTGCTGACGTCATTCGTCGATGGCGAGAACAGTATAAAGGGATTTCCGATGAGACCTGAAGGCGTGAGTGTATCCTGCAGTCCTAATGTAGCACGCCACCATTTCAACGTCGTTGCCTTACCTGCGTGTACATTTCTCCGAGATCACTTGACACTTTCTGTAAACCGTTGTAGTCAGCTAAAGAGAGTGACATTGCTGAAACACGAATGATTTAGTTTTTAACAGTGGGAAATTCAGCGTAAAACTTCTCTAAATGGTATTTTAAACCTCAATTGGCTACATCAGGTGTTTATTTGACGATATTAATTTGCAGGATTTTTTTGCATTTCCACTTCTCGGATGCAAAGATGAAAATTCTACAGGATCATAAAGATGAGACTTTGATCTCACTGTTGAGAATGAGTAATATTATATAGGGCTCAGCCCTTGGTGTCGCGCCAGGGGTTAAGATTGGCAATGTTATTTGTATTGATTCATGATAAACTGTAATTGTTACTTCATAAACGTTTATTTTTGACCGCGGAGTGACGTCACTTTCACCTCACGCACGCGAGTGAGATGAATTGGGATTTGACTATACAGGACAGTGAACAATGCAGAAATTATGTGACAAAGGACGGAACTTAGTGTTTATCATTGACATAATGTTGAAACTTTGAATACTGGTATAAAGGTTGAAAAATCCACACTTTAATATTTTGTTCTCACGGCAGTGTGACGCAAAAATTTACACACTGTGAAACGGCAATGGAAAGAAATTCATACGATTCATTGACTAAATCTCAATAAAACGCCTACAAGATCTGCGGACGGAACGCCACAAATCAAGGAATATAAGTACTGGGCTGTCTTTCGCAAACTGAAAATCAGATAAAGTTTTTGTTACATGCTGCCTCATATATCGTCTTACACACGGAAATTAAGCATAATTGTCATTTGTATGTAACACCAAAAATTTGGAGTAAAACTATGTAAGAGACAGGTGCAGCCAACGGAGCTATTCATCGATAAAGCTATTCCAGGAGCAATTTTTTAGGGCAAGGGAAATTTTAATTTTGCTAGGGCAGGGGACATGTTTTTAGTTGGTAGGGGAGCAAATTTTAGTTTTTTTTGTAGGGCAGGGCAGATATCGGTTGATTGTCCTGGGGAAAGAGCTTGGCGAAAAACTTTTTAAGGGGAATTGTTTCCAGGGCAGGGGAAATTGGCAAGTTTTTTTTCGCCACAGGGCGAGGGAGCTTCAAAAATTCACAGTGGGGAGGGGAAACAGGCAAAAATAAGTGGGGATGGGTAAAACTGAAGTTTGAGTGTGGGAGGGTAAGTCGAAAAATGTTCTGTGGGAGGGCAAATTATGAACAGCTAGTTAATTACCCTCTTGACTTAAAATGAGTCAGTTCACATTATTTGTCATGCACAATATATCCTATTATAGTAAGGACCTTGTTAAAAGTGCATTGTTCGTTGACTGCACCTGTAAGAGAGGCACGTTATAAAAATATCATACTCCAAACGAGGGACTATGAACCCCCAAGCTAGGTAGGAGACCATGCCCTCATTAGGTCAGGCAAATGGCCACTTACCCTCGGGCACATAGTCCCATGTTTGAGCTAAAATATATAGTGCTAGGTCACATTCGCCCCCGTGCAGTGGTATATTTGACATGATAAATGTGTAATGTGTCGAAATGATATATGCGATGCGATTGCGACTGACGAAATCTACGAATCATGTAACAATTCGCTTTTTTTCTGACGCTCAACACAAGCTATCAACCTTGTGTTCCATCCACACTGATAACATTCCATCGAGCTGGACTCACGCCAAACAGACAAAATCTCAACCAGCAAACAATTAAAAACAGATAAAGAAAGGATTACTTCTTTGTACACTACCCGCCATTTCAGTATCACAATGTCATTTTTTATGAGATACTTTGCTCAACAAGCACTGAACTCAAGATAATCCAATTCGACGTTTGAAAAAAAGATCATTACTTATAATATCCTCTGAATCATTCTTTTCTCTCTCACTAAGCAGCGTTTGGTAATCTCCACACTGATACAGCAACGAAATAACGAGAGACAAAGGAAAGTGATCAATCATCATGCACAAAAATCTAGATGTATGTTTGCTGTTTTATCTGTGAAATGGCTCATGCTTTTTGTCGGATATGCTGTATCATAGGAAAAAAAACCCCTCTCTGAGGCGGGTCAAAGTAGGCAGTAAACATCAATACATATTTCTGCTCGGCGCAGAAGAGAATATATTCGATTCAACGGGGTGGCCATTCAATAGACAGACGACTAACATAGCGTAAATTAGATAAGGACACGTGTACAACATTTCGTACAAAATTAATTCCCCTTTATGAAATGAGCAATTTCAGGATTTCGTGTGTAAAGGTTTGATCGCGATACGTTTCACCGCCACACCGGTGTGTCTTGTGTTGTGGATTTCATCGTAGTCCATGTCGGATTTCGGATCTTTCAGCTTGTTGGAGTTCACCAGGCCAACGTGGAAACGTCAAATTGTAATCGGTTCTGCGAAAGACATCAAGTCACATATAATGTGAGATATTGCCTTTTGGCTTCTATAAAACAGACAGTATATCATTATTCCTGCATGTCATTGGTACTCGCTCCATCAACCCTGAAATTAACACAATTTCGCATATCATATGGTTAGATTTCATCTCTTAATAGGCTTCAGGATCGTACAGGTTAACCAATAAATTTTAAAGTGGCTTTTGCGCACGTTGTAATGGGACAGTTAATATTACAAATCTCGTTAAATGGTGAAATTCACTTCAATCGAAAAAGCAACATAAACTTCATTTTTAGAATTGTGTCAATACCGAAGGGCGTTCTGTGAGCCATGAATCAATGTCGCTCATAAGTATTTTTAAATTATCTATACAATAAAACACGAATGTTGCGGGTAACATTTTATCCTCTTACTTAATTTAGCCAAAGTTAAACACATTAAAACCATAAGTATACTTATAAAAATAGACACTATGTCATGTTACCACGGTCTTAAACCTCCACTATAGCTGTATCTTTTCGCGTTATTGTTATGATTTTACTTTCAAGCTAAAATACGCTTATGAAAATGTATTAATTCAGGTGTGTTCATACACTTATTATCAAGTACCAGCTCGGAATGTATATGAAATTTTGAACAAGATAAAGATTACATCGCAATTAAATGTTTTCCCAACGTTAAATCGCAGCCCCATGCACAAAAGCAAAAACCATGGATACTGTGCATATCTGCACTGAAATCTTCACATAAACTGTACCGAGTAGTCCAATGTAATGCATAGGGGTGAATGTTTTCAACTGTGACATTGCATGTTCTGTTTCCTTTGTAATATTACGTGTACCAATTTTTGAAAATGGCGGAAAATCAAAATAACCGTTAAAATTTGAATTCACTTATCAAATGTTTCACAAAGGAATGGTTTCCTAATGCAGTTAAAGCCCATATCCCTTTAGAGGGTAGAATTCAGAGAAAACCAGGAGAGAATGGGAAGATATTTTGAGGTCAACAAATTTTACAGCTAGTGGGCTTTAATTGCATTCATGATTAATACGTATGACAAATTTTATTCGGAGACACAAGTGATCGAAAAATTCAATATACTTGGAGCGAACTTCATTGATGAATTAGCAAAGTAGGCCGTATATGGTAATGTGGAAAGCTACTTCTTGGCGCCCTGTCAAGCGTATGACGTCAGAACATGCCACTTTAGGTTGAAGTTCTCCAGTTCGTCTAGTATCACGAACAATTCATTACTGTAACATCAAGTGGGGTTTTTTTTATGCTGAAGTTACCTTCGATGTAATTTTGAGGTACTTTGTATCAGAATGCCTAGTGTTAAGATAATACACACTACGAAGTGAAAGATATATAAACTTTTTCTCAAACTTTCTTCAATGAAAATTTCAACCACAATCTTAGCAAATCTAGAATAAAAACAAGGGGTCACAGTGCTAAGTTTGGTACTAGAGAAACAAAGCATAACCAACATTTACTGGTATTTCAAATTCAAAATGGCTGCCATCCTTGTGTTAACTCGATGGGGAAAGCGAAAATTTTGATTTTCGATAAACTAAGACGGTGAAAATGTTTCTTACACCAAGAGCTGAAAGTGAGCCCCCACAAATCAGTGGTAGATCAGAAAAGAACTGTAAAAACCGGAGGGTCCCGAATATCTGTCCGTGAGGGCGAACAAAAAACACTGTGCCGCCTATTCCTGTTCCGCCTGTGCCCGCTATTTTTTGCCTGCCCACCCTCAACGTTTCAGAGCTGCGTAAACACGGAAGTGTAAAAAAAAGAAAGAAAAAACCTGTAAAATCACGCGTTTGTTACTTGACATTTGATTTTTGCGTGAACGAGGATGTCTTTTATGTTTTTTGTTCTTTTTATATGTATGATACATTTTTCTGGAAATGTTGTGGCCAGTGTTTGACCGCCCTAAACCCCGGAAAAATGCATATTTAAAAATAAAAATATTTGGAAAAAAAAACATTCCTGCTGGCCTACCTACCCTAGTTTTGAAAACCATGTTATCGGAATAAGTATTTCAAAAATACTGCTTGGAGAAGTGGAAGACTCTGTACTTCTTTTCTAGAATAAGACCAATGTCTGAAACACTGCCATGTCACAGGATGATTTGTTTTACGCGACTTGGAAGAGTGGTAATATAAAACGATGAAGTCTGATTAGCTCCGGATCAGCACTGACACTTTCAAGGCTACACAGATATAATTATAAGGGGACTAATTCGACGCAATATTGGCACTGCAGTGGCGATTGGTCGTAGATTAAAAAAATGTGTTTTTCCGTCAACGAGCCCTCAGGAACAAGTGTAGGTCGGTTGGAAACTTTTATTTATTTTTTTTTTATTTCAGTGTGACCCATCGTAAAATTTCAAAATCATGCATGATTTTTGAAAATGAGAATACAAGTTTAAGGTCAGAGGGTCTTAAATAGGATAGGTCGGGTTACCGAAACACACTGTCAAATTGTTTAACTTGGCGTTATACAAATAAATGGCCTACCTTGTTTTCCTGGAATGGTTTACCCACCATGCTCGACTGTTTTGGTGTCATATTTTTCGTTGTAAATGGAGCTCACCGTGCAAATTTAAAGTCGGACACTTCGCTAAAGTGGGAGTGAGCCTTCCTCTCTGGTTATTTATTTAGGAGTCGTGGGTGTTATATAATTTATGGGCAATTTCTGAAATGTCAAATTTTGTCATGCTCTTATATGATGAATTATTATTATTCCCAAAGGTTTGATGTTCAGCGAAGTAGTTCCCAGCAAACAAAACGAGTAAGTTACGTTTATTTCAAAGGTGAGACATTCCATATTAGCTAGTTATGAGTTGAGATGGAGGGTAATACCAGCCAAGATGGTATCTGTCCCTCTAGGTTTTTTACTGTGATTTATGACAGCCCATAATGAGAACGTACAGATACGGAAGGTGCATTTGGGAAGATTACACTTTTGGAATTTATGGCGGAATTTCAAATTACACATAAGCAATAACCGAATTTCAATCACCGTACTGCAATGTTAGCCTACGTTTTGAAGCAAGTTTGGTTAATATGTCGTTTTCAAGAAGAACGTGAGAAGGCGCTGAGCATTCTTTAAAGTGTGATTCTGTGTGCCTGTCACGTGACGTGAATCGCTTTTCACTTCGGAAGCTAGATATCAAATCTTGGTCTTGATGACGACTACATGCAAGTGTTTAATAATGTCTTTCCTCAAGGAAAAGCGTAGGTGTTATGGATTTTGTTTAAAAAGTGTCAAATATGTGCTTGTATCTTCCCTTTTGTGGAAACTAACTTTCGCTTGAGGATTTCAACTAAACATGTATTGCGAAGAAGAAATGTATTTGGGGATGGGGGAAGCAAAAGGGTCAGAATTAGACAAAAAAGTAAACACACATAAATTTAAACAAAAAATCTTCAGATGGGCAAAGAAAAGGACAGACAGGGTATATTTTTAAAAAACCACGCTCACAATCCGTGACCTTGTCCTCAGCAAGAGTAAGGTGCTAGCTCGACACAATTTCACTGTCAGTTTTTTCCTACATTTTGTACGTTGTTAATGACGTCAGTAGATGTGCCAGTCACAGACGAAACCAAGCAAAGTTGGCAAAGTTCTCTATATACAAGAAAAATTAACGGACTTGAACAAACCTTCCATTTGGACGTTACAGGTGTGGAGAAAATTGTTTGTACACGCACTAAAAACAGCGATGTGGCCTGTCTACTCATGCCGGTTAGTCTACCCCAGATAGCTTTCTAATCTAATCGACGTAATTGAGTTTGACACCGAGTCGATGGCTCGTTCCGACTTGAATTAAACGCCTGGCCTGGAAAGACAAGTGACAGGCAAATTGAGAGGAAATGAGATCTCGTGCCACGCACATCGGGATGAGGGTCACACGACACACTTTTCTGTCAACCGTTCATTTAATACTTATAGCATGCATTTATTTCTTTCATGATGGAAAATGAGACATTCTTTCCTTTATCCATGACTAAATTCACCATCGTTATACATGGCAAGTTCTCTTCAGAATAACAAAGAAACGAAAGATAAACGAAAAAGACAAACTATAACGGAAAACCAAACAAAACACGTTAACGACAAACAAAAACGAAACAAGGACATAAACGATCGTCTAGACACCGTCAAACCAAGATCAGAGGCTAGGGCAGGGTGTCTGATGTGTGATTTTACTCACGTGTGACATGAAGTAAAAATGCACCGTGCGCTTCCTTGTTTATTGCGTTTTCCATTACTGCCACTTGGTACAGACGACAGAAGCAAGATAAAAGCGCCCCGACCATGCGCCATACGGCCACTGAGTGATCGATACTCACAAACCTACAGTGACAATTGTGTTTCCCAACAAAGATTTTTCCTATCGCGATGTACTCTAGCTCTCATGTCTCTACGCCACAAACTATAGCAGATCTCCGCTGAGAAAATGAGTTTCCGTTTCGCGACACGTGCAGGGCGCCTGTGCTTACAAAGAAGTTAGCGTGTTAAGATGACAAATATGTAAGGTTTAAGATAGTCACAGAATGATACGTAAACCATCCCTTACGAGCAAATTATTTTATCGGATCATGGGCCAGACACTGAAGCAGACGACGAAAAAGTATCATTATGACGAGCATATGTTTCAACTGCCCTTTGGATACGGGTCTTTAACTTCAACAACTATACACATACAATATCTATGCATGGATACTTTCGAATACAATATTTATGTATGGATTCGTGCGAATGTTCCGCAGTACTGGAGATTTCCCATAATTCATCATGATTTGTTCAAGTGGAGATACCTGAAGTGAAGCCTACCCTGTCTCCAATGTGTAGACAAATTTATAGACTAGTTTTTAACATTCTGAAAACGTGCTTTTAAGGACACCGTTCTTCCCAACTCCCTTTTTAGATTATTTAGAAAATTATGCTTGATTGAGAGAGGAGATGGCATTTTCGTAAAATTTTCCACTGATTATGTCTTTAGCCATACAGAATAAAGTGATGGAGAGCAATGAGATAAGTTGCACCTGTTTTATTAAACAAAATGATATTGTTTTTTTTAAAAAAAATTACATTTTCTGACTTTTCTTGTCATAACTTGCTTCCCAAAACTATGGCATTTGTAGTACCTGCAGAATATGACTTTTATGGTTATTTAACGGTGACTTTGAAAATTAAACTGAAATATCTAAGCGTACTTTTAATATAATAGGTACAATTAATCAATTATCCGGAGTCTTAACGTTATTGCTTTTATGCAGAACTGAAAAAGTTAAAAGAAAACTAACGTCGTTGGTACAAACCAAACTGAGTTGTGGTCAATTTAACCATAGACCCTCGTTTCTCGAGGGTCTATGATTTAACTCACCGTGCCTTCGTTGCTTGTATGCATGAACATATTCTGGAAGCAGCCTTATCACAAACCTGAACTTGAAAGAGACGTTGTTCAGCCATTTTGTTCGACTAACAAGAATTCGTGCTTTAGTCTTTTTGTTTGTTGTCAGGGAATGGTACTTCAAGTTAGCGACAGTGACTGTTGTGATTTGTCGCATTAGGCCTATCCGAGTTCGAGACTGGAATTTTATCAACGCAATTGAAACGACCGTGTTAATAATAATGGATTTGAATTTTTATGATAATTGGAAAAGGCGCCAACATTTTACTTGATTTTACCAGAAAATCAGAAGGTGCAGTCAGAGTTATGACGTGTGCGATTTGAGGTTGAGAAATATTAGCAATCGTCATTATGGACTTGACTTAAAAAACTGTACATAAAATATGTCATACACTTTATAAGGTATGCCAGCCTCTTGTACACGGATTCACTCACAACGTTAAAGTTGTCGAATCCGGTATCCTTGTTTTAATCACCGTGACAGTACGATATTTGATTTGATGGGAAGAGTTAAATTACGTGTCTGACGATCGCTACAACTGCGTGAAACACCCAGTGCATGGGGGAACAGCCGTGAAAATTATGCCAGAAGCTTGAATTTCTGTGGAAAGCGTTACACCGTGCGCACGCGCACTGTCAATTTGCATTAGCCGAGAACGATACGAGTACAGAGAATTCGGGTGTGGGGAATTGGATCGAAAGTACGCGCTTGTATCGGATGCATGATGCGATAAGTTTACCGTCATCAACGTTTGGATCGAAGATGGTAAGCCATGTCTTTTAAACTAACTAAGGCTAATTTTTGAGTACAAATAGGCAAAGCATACCAGATTTCTGAGTTTATGGATATGCCATTGTTGGAATACCGATGTTAGATTGTTATAAACTTACCTCACACCCACGGCGCGCTCACACCAGATAGCCAGTATGCGCGACACGCAGACTTGTCTAATGGGCGCAAACTTGCCATGCGTGCAGTGATAAAGGTATGGGTAGGAGACAGAGGTTAGGCTAAGGCTATACCGACATGGCGTATTTTGGCACCTACGTGACATTACTCCTTTTCGCGCGTTCTTACCCTATCCGTCACACCTCATGACGGTCAACTACATGATTAATCACCCATTTACGGCAGCGACGTGCGTTCACGACCGTGTACATGTAAATTCCTCATCAAAAAGCTGCCGAAACGCGTAGGGCAGAGTTTAATCTTCTAATCGACCGGTGACTGCTTAAGATTCTAATTTGACGTCTCGCCTTTAATAAAAAATGGCGTGCACACGTTTCTTTAACGACTGTACCTAATTGAATATAATTCAAACCCGTCTTCCCGAGCGATACTTTATCCAGGATGATGGAGGACCAGTCATGTCTGGCTTGGAGCCGTGGATAATCGAACATGAACAGCAGGAAGTCGGTGTACTTGTCCCCGTCCCAGTGGCCTATTTTGATAACCGTGTCACTTCTGCTAGACGAATGAGAGCGTGGTACGTTGTCCAGTAGTGGGACGGAAATGTCTGTACGTCTGACCATTGTCTGACCTAGTAATGGTACGTGCCCGAGAGTGTGTGCACTTGAAAAGTCCTCAAGCGTAATTTGGAAGCTTGCTTCAAGGGTTCAAAAACTTAGTTTTGCCACTGCTCTGACTGATGATTTCCATAGCGGCAAACTTTGAATGAGTGTCCGTAGCTTTTATGATGAACATGGCAGTCTCGTTATCTTCAGGTTCAAAGACAAGAAATTGACCTCTTTAATCTAACAATTCTCTGGTGGTTAATAAACTCAAAACCCCCGTAAATTACACATTTTCTGAAAGCCTAGATATAGGGGAACATTTTTGTGACCACTGTGACCATTGTTTACATAACTGTCACGTGACAGGTAATTTGCATAAACTTTAAAAATCGGTTTTCCCTATGTTTTGTTTCAATGCTTTGAGATATGTGGCTGAAATTTGTGTGAGTGCAAGCTTTCCTAAGGATCTTCCAAATGTTATCTCAGAATTTTTATATCTTGCTTAGTTTTTATTTGAGCACAATTTTAAAGAAATCAACTAGGGTTAAATTCACCGCTCTGGAAGTTTTTCTGGCATTAAATTGTTTAAGAAGGTTTTAAAAATTTCTGAGACAAACTTTGGAAGATCCTTAGGTAAGCTGCACTCACACAAGTTTTCGCCACATATCTCAAAGCATTGAAACAAAGCATAGGGAAAACCGATTTTTGAAAGGTTATGCAAATTACCTGTCACGTGATAAAGTTTGCCAGCCGCCCTCTTCCGCCCCATAATTTCGCCCTCCCCGTCAGCAAACCCTACAAACAGCGAGATCTTACTCCGGATCCCCGCCTGTCCGCTGGGTTTCTTTCCATGTATCCTGCTTAAAAAGAGACAGAAACTCCGCCTTCCCTTTCCCCAGCCACTGGTACAAGGAAAAGAAACCCTCCCATTGGCATATAAATGAGAAAGAGCAAACGCAAACGTCATCGAATGAACCAAGAAATCCCTCCCCTCCACAAGACAGCGGCTAGCAGATAGCTTTGTCAGTGTTTCGAATATCCCCGACCCTCGTATCACTTCACGATGGGTTACCTTTCTAAAGTCATTGACCTTGAGCGCTTCCTCTGTGAAAAACTTGAAAACAAATCTGATTTGGAATAAGGGACTACGTCAATTACTGTGACCTTGCAGTGAGACGTTGAACTTTGAAAAATCGGAATCATGATGAAATGCGAGTTCAACACCTTTGTAGTTTGCTTGTTTTTGTTTTTGTTTTAGTTTTGCGGGGTTCACATCTCATAAGTACAAACATTTTGGATATGTGCCTTGATGTTCAAAAGGAAAACAGTCGTCTTTCTATCAGGCTCCATAGACAAACCAGAGAAATAAATACCACTTGGGCAAATTAAATTCCTTGCTTTAATTTCGTTTCGTTGTCAAAAGTGAACTGAATATGTCACACTATTTTATTTGCTTCATCGGAAAGTTGCATAGTCGGTCATGAATATTACACCGCATAGGAGTAGGATGAGTCTTGAACATATTTTGTGTAAAACTTTGTTGACAAATAACTAAATTCCTTGAATAATCTAGCGTCTGCGCTTGCAGCTGTTCTTGAAACTGATATCAAGTTTGTTTTATACATTTTGGATGGATTGACTTGAGAACGTACAGATGGCTGCTGGTCACACCATTAAACTAATGTCGTATAAAACTGAGACGTTTAAGACAAATTGCATTCGGAAGCCCCACATTTATTGTTTTTGATTGGAAGGGTCTGAAAGCAAGCACAACTTAACACAATTGGAACTAATTTGTGATAATTGGATCTTAATATTTTGCAAATTTCTCAAAAGTGTTGGATGCCCTTAGCTGAATATTGCAATATTACAAACTACTCATGAAGTAAACTAAAAAGAAAAGCAGAGGAGCTTACATTTGCAGATTAAACAGCCATGACTTCACATTCCAATTAGTATACCCAAAATTAGATCCAATCGTGTTACTTATGAAAATGATTACCGAAGCGTGGACAAATAATATTTGTGCAAAACATTGACGACAAACGCACTTGAATTGCTAACGATTAATAATTTTCTCGTTAAACTCAAATATGGCCGCCTCAAATACACGCTTATTACGAGCATCTGAATTTAATGGACCAAATCTATTACTAACTATTGAAGTAGAGACATTTTCAGAGACAATAATGAAACTCAAAACATCTCTCCGAAGAGTGGATTGTATCTGTTCTATAAGTAAGATTGCAAAGGTACAACTATTTTACCTGCCACACGGTATCACTTCCCCATCTGCCAAGTCAGTAAAAAGCGGTATTGAGCCAAAGTCATACGCTTTTCACCCACTTGGCTTGGTAAGTTATAGCAACTCTAGTCTGTAAAAATCATGTTTACAGTATCTCTGTCTTTAGGGACCTTCAAATCTTCAAGTCTTTGTTAAAATGCACCATACGGGACATGTTTTGCTTCACTAGTTTTAACCAATATGACCTGATCGTGAAATATAAACTTGACAGGTAAGGGGTAAACGGTCGTTTAAGTTCCTTCTGCATATGTATCCTGTACTTAACTTGAAAGTCACTTACATCCATTGTAAAAATAGCACTTCTCATATAGTCAATGCCCCCGACTTGTGAATAAAGAACTACTAGATAGACTACCACTGCATACAATTGATCTTCGCCTGTTCCTTCAATAATGGGTATGAATAATGTTGTTGGAAGTAGAAACGTGAAGATTAGAAATCCAATCGACGGCATAGCCTTATATATTCAAGTCGAATGTCAAAACGTCTGGTGAGCTTATATTTATCGGATATTCATCGCCTTCAATCGACTATTTGCGAAGTGAAATATTTTGTTCCTCGAGATCGCAGAGGCCGCATTGATTCTGTAAATAATTGTATCCTGTGTTAGAAATGGTCATTTCGATCGGTCGTCAAAGTTGACATCCTGTCGGGAGACTTGAGTCAGGAGGAGTGATCCCGAGAGTTTCCTTGTAATTCTCATGTAAATGAATGGCCTCACGCCCCCCCTTCCCCCCCCCCCCCCCGCCTAAAGGGCGTTGCCACAGTACAAAATGTCACAAGGGCATTCAATATGCTAGGGCGTTGAACATTTGATGCTCTAAATGTACGAATGTCCCCAATACTCGTACATTAAAGTCGCCTTCATTCAGTTCAGGCCGCCTGTACGTGGAGGGACCACATTTGTACATGTGAAGAGACACGACGGCGAGAATGCCGGCGTTGCCATGACTATGGGTTTCACTCCCAGACCGTAACTTCTAATTACACTTCATGGCACATCGGAAGTTTTCCGATCGACGCTTATCAATGCTATCTGTAATTAAACCCGACTGCGGTCTCAAATTAAGTTTACACGATTAGCGTATGCTGAGGTCGTCCATCGTCCCATGCCCGATATTCCCATCTGAACAGTATATCGGAATTACGTCTGATCGTTTTATGGATCTGATTTGAGTTGCTCATTGCCCTTGAGTGAGCGGACTGCAATGTTTTGAAGGTAGTTTGAGTCTAAATGTTGAGCTTTCGATTGCTACTGTTTTGTTCGCGATGCGCTTTTGTCCTTCCATGTAATCTTCTGAGACATTTCAAATGTATTAAGGTATTTCATGCCTTCGGGACTAAAAATTTTTCTCGAACGTTCACCAAGCTACTTTATTGTCTTTAAAGATCAAGACTAAAATTTAGGGGTCACCGTGTTAATGTTGGTAATTGCCTAATGCCATATTTGAAATCCAAAATAACCGCCATCCCTGGGTTATCCCTATTGGAGAAAATAAAATTTCCGATTTTCACGAAATTAAGTCGGTGATTTTTTTGTACTCCATCAGCTCAAAAATGAGTCCCACAAGTGCTGGGCCAAAATCATATTGTAAAAGTTTAAGAGTCTGATATCTGTCCTCTAGGCGCACCCTACCCTAGTGGTTTATGTCTCTATATGACAGGGTATCAGTCCATTTTCTTTCCTTTCCAAGATCTGTAGATTTATCCCCCCTTCTTTACCGTGGTATCTCCGGCATTCGAAAACACGAGTGCGACTGTTTGTTTCGTTGCTCGGGCATCGATATCGCACAGAGTAACCCTGATACGACGAGACTTGCCATCAAGCACACTTCTTTTAGTGAATTAAGATTAATAGTGCCTTGCAGAACTCTCCGCCACGACAAAAGTGCGTGTTATTGCAGAAGAATCGTCAATTAACGATCTAGGCAATTCTATGTAGGTGCCAGGAAAGTATACAGGGGTGGTTGCGGGAACACATCAGCTGTTCATGAAAACTTCAGTTCACATTTTCATAGTTTCAAATATTTTAATCATCGCGATTAGAATAAGAACCTGATCATTCTCACTCATATATTATATATTATATATATATATATATATATATATATATATATATATATATATATATATATACTCCTAACTCAAGACATCTCACTTATATAAATATTTATATATTTATATATCTATATATCTCTATATATATCTATCTATCTATCTATCTATCTATCTATCTATCTATCTATCTATATTTTATATATACATAAATATATATATATATATATATATATATATATATATATATATATATATATATATATATATATATATATATATATATATATATATATATATATATATGGCCGCGGCCATGTGATCTCTTTTCAAAACGAGGTATACAATGTGATCGTAGAAAATCTCGTTTACTTCAACACACATTCCGGTTCGATGTTGATATGCAATCCTTGGATTCGACCGTTTCCCAAGGGATTCCACGATTTGATCAAAATCAACAATTGTGACATTTCCTGTTGCAATTTTATGAGTCACGAAAGTCGGTCCGGCATCCAGTTCAATCAGTGCAATCCTTCTCGGCGTTCTTTATCATGTCGACACTTTCAATTACAGGTATCTTTCATCCCATCTTCTGGGCTTTTTGTCATCAGCTTTGTGAACACGGATAACTGCTTTCCGTGCAACGGCCCTACGATGTGATCAATGCGTTATTGCCGCGCAGCCCTGAGGAATATTCATGTCACTCCTTGGCTCAAAGAATTCAGTCAGGAGTGTAGAGAAACGTTATTAAAGAGAGTCTGGTTATCGAATTTGCAGTCGCAATATGTCTGTCAGATTTAAGTTCAAAATTAGATTACCTTTCTGATATAACTGATTTCCAAGTGAGCTGCATGCACTGCACTGACAGACCACTCAAAGTTGTTCTAATATGGACACTGAACTGATTTTTAATCAGACCTTGAAGTGTGTCCGACGGCAAGGCAGCTGGTTGATGAAGAAAATTGAAATGGTAGGCATAGGTATGAAAAATTGCATTATAGTGGCATATTAATCGTTCTGTAGGCATATTTTCTATGTCAGGCCGGACAAACTTTACTGTGCCCTTCTTGGCATGAATATTGGAACAAGTAGCAATTAGATAAATAATATAATAAATCGACGGTAAAATGGAGATAATTTAGAAAGGCAGCGTACAAACGTTTTTGTAACTTTGCTTTTAAAAAAGTCATAACTAAAACATTCGCCATGCGCTTCGCCATACCAGGGTTGTCACTTTATCTCGCCTTCCTGACACATACTGACAAAGCATGCTCGAGATCATGACAATGCTCGGTATCGGGCGTTGAATTTCCGCTCGACGACGGTTACAAAATTTTATGATCTTCTTTCTCCAGAAACGTAAATGTTTATTTAATAACGGCGACAATTCAGGCAAAGCATTGAAGTTAATAACGTGGTTGACAGTCAACATCCAGCCGTATAAACTAAACGTCGTAGAGCCTAGAGGTTATTTGAACTTCTAGTGTGAGTGTAGGGCGGGTTCGCCTGTGGCTAGATTTCAGCCATCGACTAGCTCAGCTGCCGTCTTGCAACTGAGAGCTTTTCTATGCAGTTCCGAGATGAAACGAAGTCAACAGCATTATACTTTTCCGATAATTAATATGTAATTTATCTTTGAGCATATCGTCAAAGGCAATACTTTGCCTGAATTTTCTCACTGATGCGTCACGTCATGTGATTTGTACACATTCTTTCCTTTTCCAACTGGCTCAGAATCTGTAAATGTTCATAGCTCGAGCAAAGCGGCAAAGTCAGCAAGGATTTCAGTCCGACAGCAAATGTGCTACGTCATCTCAAATTACTATAACGATAAGGCCAGCACTTCAGCCTCGTGCCATTGGCATGCATACCTGGGCCTGCTGGCTGAGTTGGATGGGAATGTTAAGATACGGTCGTCAAACCATATGACTACATGTACTGTATTTGCAAAGAGCTAAAATCCTGCTCTGTGATTTAATAATATGACAGCATCTGCCAACAGATCTATCCAAGAGTATACTGCCGATCGATATCCGCCTGTCAACCTCACAGCTGTGTACACCCTCTGCTTTATTTAGCCCCGGTGGACCCACGTATGACATACTCAACTTTTGCCCCGTTATCGACTGAAATGATGCTACAACATGCTGTCTAGTGTTAAACGCAACACTCACTGTCAGTCTCAGTTTGATAAATTGCGCTAACTAAATATTCAGCGGTGGTCAATACCTAAATAAGGTCAAGCATGCCACAAAACTACAAAAACCCTTTCAAAGAACATATATATAATTATATATCTATATATATATATATCTATATATATATATATATATATATATAAATATATTAATACATTAATATTATATATATATATATATATATATATATATATATATATATATATATATATATATATATATATATATATATCTGAACACAGATCGAGGCGCAAAAAAGACAAAGTACACCATATATAGATAGATTGATAATTAGAGAGATAGATAGATAGATAGATAGATAGATAGATAGATAGATATTCGCAACGAGACAAGTATTATTTATTTCAACATCACCTGGGATCGTATTTTCATGGCACGTCGCAATCTCATTAATAGGCAAAAAGAGGTAAAGAGATCTGGCCAGATCTTACTGACGATTTCAGGATGCATCGAATTTGAGTAACATTGTGTGCATGTTTATGTGTATGTATGTGTTTGTGTATGTGTATACATATATAGATAGATAGAGAGAGAGAGAGAGAGAGAGAGAGAGAGAGAGAGAGAGAGAGAGAGAGAGAGAGAGAGAGAGAATCTATGTATGTATACACTGTCAAAATGAATAGATTTGCGAATAGGTCGCTGCTAACATTGTACCAAACGATAATTAGTCGCTACTAGTATAGCTACCGCGAATATTTTAATTACAAGTAAATTTAATTTCTATAAGTTACGCAGTAAATCAAAATTAGTGGTGTATTATTTGTAGTTATATAACTTACCACAGGCGGTTATTAATTGTTGCGAAATGCAATTTTAATGGGACTCAAATGTCATACAGCATAATTATGGTGACGTTATGCCCATTGAATCGTCAAACAGTTGATGGTTGGTTAATGTTGAGAATGAGTACCGTGCGGAGGCAAGTCAACTTCGCTTGCCGATTAATTTACATAACTGTGCAGTACCAAATTAACAAAGGACCCGAGATGTTGTTGCTAAAAGTGCCCTTAAGTGTTCCTACACCGATGCTCGCCACATGAAAGGCAGGGTGAAAACACTGTCACTATGCGAACTGAGAGTGTCATAAGGCGAGTGATTTTTTCATTCTGTAAAAATATTCCTGGCATCGATCAGAAATGCACACTATAATATCTAAAGATAATTGTTACATGATTCCGTCCACGTTAATACCGAGGTCGGATTCCGCGCAGTGCTCGATCCCGCGAAGGAGCCGGTTTGCCTCACTCGACGCTTCGCATACCATGCTTTAGTTTCGTAGCCGGATTCACACGAACTTCAAGGTCATGGGTCAGGAAGTTCCTCGACTGACAGTCTTAAGACCTGTATTTCATCCAGACGAAACGTCAGTTTTGTCGCGAGTGACAAAGGCCTTCCCCGACAGTTCAGCTACCCTTCCATATGGTTAGGATTCATTATTGTGACAGAAAAAACCTAAGTTGGAGTATTTTTCATGCTGTCGGGTCATTCGTATCACTGTCGCTAGAATAGATAACACAAAAGTGATCAAAAATACGACTACTTCCACCCTTGTTATCTGTTAGTCTGAAAAATCTCGTAATTTATTAGATTGACCTGGAAACTCTTAACCCCTTGAAAGTTTCACAAGCCCCAGACATCTCGATAATTTGATCTGTGCTTCACCCTATGAATATACCATCATGAAACTAAGTATCGAGTTCCCAAGAGGGTTGCCAAAATAAAGCTTGGATGAGTGATATGTTTAAACGATGGCGTGATTATTAAAGAATATTTACCACGCCCGACGCTCGATTAAGCGGAGATTTTAATAATGCCTTTCCATCAGTTGGTCCAGTGACTGAAATACCCATAGTACATCCGCTCGACGCTATGCCGCAAGACGACAAATCATTGAGACGCACACATTCACACCTACACCATTGACAATAAATGTGTCATTTCATCCACCAACTCACCATTTTGTTAAATGTGTCGAGTTAGAAATGAAAGAACCGGTAAAGCCATCTAATTGGCGTGCAGTCGAACTGCACGTGCCAGGGACGCTGGTATCTGGGGAAACATTCAAACGTTAGAAACTGAATGAATGATAGCGAGGCAGAATTATGGAATCATGACAGTTTGCAGCACAACCAATACTTGATTATTTATATGATGCTTATATACCGACACAGACATACAGACACATACAGAGAAACGGCAATGCTCAGTAATACAGACATTAGATCCAGCATTCAGAAATTAGAAAATGTATTGTGTGGTATAGGCAGGCAATTCGATCTGTAAATTAATCTGTATCGAAGTAGACACTAACATACGTGCACGGATGAACCGATACATGGATATGCAGCAATCCAACCATCAATCCATCCCCTAACTGACTTCTACAGATATTATTAATATTCATCCGGTCGTGCAATAGATGCTGATTTAAAAATAGATGATAAATTAATAGATTATGATTTATTTACACATTGTGTTTCAAAAACAGTCTCTACCACACCAACCCGCAGACTCGATGTAGAATCTAAAAAAAAAAGTATTTGTATAATCACAGGAAAACCAATTTGCAGGTAAATAATGTTTCGAATTGTATCTTTCTTTATTAATGAATGTATTGTGTCACAAGTGAGCAATTGGGGTCGTTTAAAATCACAAGCGGATTTAAACCCGCGACAGTCTATTGCCATTGTTTCCAGTGCAACTGATCAGTTCCAGGGTCCATGGGTGATTAACACACACATATGGTGGACAAAACGAATGAAATTTGACCTCGAACCCCCTCCCCTAACTTGGCTTTAAGTGAAAGTGTAGAAGTTAGAAAACCTCACGGTGACGTCATAGGGGTTCAAAATTGGCCAATGGTTACTGAATGAACGTTTGTTGGAGATATTCTAAGTTCATTGTTCTAACCTGCTGCGTCGTTTTGTTTCCGCGTTTATCCATTTTTTAAGTTAAATGTTTAAGATACTAGTAGTTTGTGCCTCGAAAGTGAAAGTCTTAAACTTTTGCTCAAACTGTCCTCAAAGAATCTTCCAACCATTCTTTTGAAAAAACAAGAACAAAAAAACGTGCAACTTTTGGTACTTAAGATGATAAATAACCTAAGATTAAATTTCCCGATATTTAAAATTCAAAATGGCCGCCATCCATATGTTAACTCTATGCAGAAAGATAAAATTTTTGAATTTCGAAAAAATAAGCCGGTAAAAAGTTTTCTTACACCAAGAGCTTTAAAATGAACCCCCACTGGAGCTATATCATGAAAGAATTGTAAAAGTTTGAGAGTCCGAATATCTTTCCCCGAGGCACGTTCTACCTGAATTCTCACAGTTGCTATTGTAATTTTACTTCCATTTTGCGAATTTTCATAGTTAAATGTTCATTATCCCGTTCCCTCAGACCTACGGACGGTCACTCACCTCCTCCCCTACAGCAAACCTCAGTGATTATCTACCAGACAGTGCGCCCTCCGTTGGTGACCCTGGAAACCTCTCTACAACGTCCACAAATGTCATACGTCAAAATCATTGGCAGGTTTTTGAACAACAGACATCTCAGAACGAAGCCTGAAACATTGATTGGGTAGCATACGTACACATGGTTTCTGTGCCGTGACAATGGCTTGTAGTTCGTGCGACTTTGCATATGATAATCGAAATAAGGAGTAAACCCCCCTCCCTTCTGAACGCAATGAGCTTCGATAATCCACGGCCTGTCATTTCTATCTGCAGATCAAACAGGAAACCAAGGATTTTTAAAAAATTTCTAGTTATAGGTCAAAATAATTTCCCTCAACGTTTTGCTCTTACATAGTTGCGGGTAAGGTTACGTAATGTTACAATATATCCGCCCATATTTGATAGTTATCATCAATATTTTTCCCCGTTGTCATTGAACCGTATTTATTGTACACGCATAAATTTCAAGAATATAAAAAACCACGCAATTTTGCTGTACTCGTTGTAAATTGTTTATCTAAGAACGCAGCACTTACATGTCTCGACATGATACTAAGTGACATATATTTACTCAACGTATTGTCAATGTTATGGTTTTCATAAACGTTTGTGTTAGCATAGCGAGTCACCACACTTTACACTACAAGTTGATTTAGCCGTGGGTCCATAGCTGTGGTGTTTTCAGACGGGATTCCCTGCCTTTTACGGTCTGATTTTGACTTTTTACGACTTTGAACGCCTCCACCAAAGCTTCACAATTGTTACGCAAGACAAATGGCGGTCTCCGGGCCCGGAGTAAGTCATGTCGGGTAAAGCTTGCAAAAAAGGCGATATTTTGATGAGTTTTGAACGGATTTCTGGTTGTGGCGAGTCCCTAGTAATCAAGCTGTAGATGAGTGTTGTCAATTTGTGATTTGGATGGAATCTTTTCGAAATATCGTCGAACAAACTTGCGCAAAGGGTGCTTGCGGGCGGATTTGGACGTTTGACTATTGAAGTTCCCAAAGCTGTTGTGGAGGGCTAAAAGTCTGAAATCACCACAGATATGGACCAACCAGCAAATGTTGGTATAGCGATCTGTAGATAGATTTTTTTCACCTGCTCTAATGCCCCGCGCAATGCACACATACAGGATAACCTGCGGCAAATGAAGATACGACCTTTCGGTTCTTCATGATAACAGTGTTCACACCGCGGCGCCTAATATCGAAATTCTCTTCCTCTCTGGGGGAGTAATTTCTACTCGAAAGGGGAACCTCTATACTTCTTAAATAAACACTCCAGTCCCCTTCATTCGTCTGGGTCCAAATGTCAAGTGGCGTCTTGGGGCAACGCTTTTCTAACTTTGTGCATCCGTATTTCTGTTCGGTTGGATCACTTTCCTGCTTTTGTAAATATTGATGGCGAAATGGGAGCGCTGTCAGCCGGGATACATCTGCATTTAGAAATGTTGTGGATTTTAAGCAATCGGCAACACCATGATGTGTGACAGCTATGGAATAGGTTAAGTAAACCGGAAAGGGGTGCATGAGCGATTGTAACAGGCCGGGCCTATCTGCCAGCAGTGATGAGGTCGAAGTCCACTTCGTTTTACTTCTAACTCCTGGTATTTTTCATTTCATGGAATTTGACATATGCTAGCGGGTTCCATATTATTTTATGAAGAGGAGACGATTATATGACAAGATTCAAGTTTACCACAGCTTTTGTAGCACTCTTAAACGATGTATCTCACATCGTTATTGCTATTTCGTATAATAATAATTTTGAAACATGATTGGAACTAATTTGGGGTTATTGGATGGTGAAGTAATGTCGATATAATCTGCAAATGTAACCTCATCTGCTTTTCTTTTTAAGTTACACACTTGTTCTAATGAGTAATTTGTAATATCGCAACATTCAGCTACATGGCACCTAACACTTTTGAGAAATTTGAAAAATATAAAGATCAAATTATCCCAAATTAGTTCGATTCGTGTTTTGAGTACTTTGAGCGCTCCTCTCTCTCTCTCTCTCTCTCTCTCTCTCTCTCTCTCTCTTCTTCTCTCCCTCTCTCCTTCTCTTCC
>LD343349.1:5929-30412 GCA_001465055.1 Ptychodera flava
ATATATATATATATATATATATATATATTTGTATTTTACACATTCGCATGGATGTGAATTCTGTAAGTCGAAAACTTTAACTGGAAGTGGCTGTGTCTACCTGTTAGCTGCAGGCTTGCTTTATCTCGAACCTCTCAATTAATACCCATTGTCGATATGATACTTATAAAGTGGTATACTAAGGCTGCGTTCATAAATAACGATTTGGGGGCCAAAGGAATCGTGATTGAAATCTTATTTTTTCAGACCCCCCTCAATACACTTAAAAACGTTCCAAACCCATCTCTATATGATCAAAATTTTTCAAGCGCCCCCCCCCCTCACAAGCCGGTATATCAGTACAGGATGTGCGGGCAGAAAAAATAAACACATATCGCCGGCCCCGTTCCGCTCGCAGATGTTCAACACTACACTTTATTATATTAGCAGTTTGTAAAGTCATATTCCTAAGGCAAGTTCTTAAATTGATTCATTTTCAAACGCATCAGTGAACTTTTTGCATCACTTTTTTGATTTATCAATCTAAGCCAACTTAATCCAACTTGGAATTGGAAAATGTAAAACGTAAAAGGGAACCAAAAAAGTTTCAAATCCCCCCTACGGGCAGAGCAAAATTTTCAAGACCCCCCTCTACTACCCCAAAAATTTACGAATCCCCCTGAATTCCTCCAGCACCTCCCCTTAACCATTGTTTGTGACTCAGCCTAAAACTAGGTGACTGTGCGGTTATTAACAAAAAGATTGCTGTATATATATTTCAAAATTGACGGCCAACTTTTTTGGCGTACACATTGTGAGTTTATTGCTACAAATATAACAGCTATTCTTTCTGGTCAAATTTGCTTTGATTTGATATTTTTATGTTTTGTTTCATGAGACCGGGACTAACCTTCGTCCGATGTTGTCATATTAGGAAATGCTCAAACGCACAGGCAACTTAATTATAACTTATATATTTTGTTTAGGAGATTGCCGTTAAGCTTATATTTTTTCAGATCAAATTTGATCGCTAAGTATACTTGATTTTAGTTTTGTAGATTCATTATCGTTCGCATTGATTTGGATTGTGAAACCTTAGAAACAAGCCCTCAAAATACTCCTATATTTGGAACGGATGGTATTAATATTTTATCGCAAATACGTTTCCGGTCGCGTCTTCAAAGCCTGGCGTTAATTCGAAGCGGGAAGCGAAGTCATCTAGATGAATAAAAATCAACATCTGGCCTCATCGTTTCCCTAGCGATTCAAAATCGTCATACCCATCTTATCAAACATTGTAAAGCTTCGTTTCTATCTTCCGATTTGAATTCAAAATTAATGTTTAGACAGTACAAGTCGGTGTCATGGTGTAGCTAGGTGCGCCGTTATCTGTGGGCGTCGGCACCTGTAGAGTATGACGCGCGCTTCGATTTATCATAGGTTCCCTTCGATTAAAATCACACCTTTTAAAGATATTCGCTCGTTTTTTTACCAGTAAACCCTGTTTTTAACTGTTCACCGTTTTTTACGAAATGCCCGTACATCCGGAATATTCAAGTTTTTCTCGTACAAAGCATTAAACAAAGGCATTAGCTCACGAAGTGATTGCGACGTGTTTTTACGGAGTAAGCGTTATAAGAGAGATAGAATTAACAAAAAGTAAATTCAGATCATCTAAAATTACTAAAGTCTCAATTTCATGTGACAGTTTGTGGAGTCTGAACTTAAAACCGTTCTGTCCTTGAACAAAAACACTTGATCCAGTCCCGTCTGGCATCTACAGCTATAGTGTAAAAGCGCACCAGCTGAGAGTACCTGTATTATTTATAGTGAGCTAAGGGGTCTTCATTACACCAGTTGACCATAGTTCGAAGCCACAACATGATGACTAACAGCTGATATCTTCCTGTCTACATTGTGGTATTTTTTTCCGTCACCTTGACACCATGGCGGGTATCCTGAAGAAGCAGATCACAAAACACCTTTCTAAGTGAGTATTCGCTAACGTTCTTGACGACATCGCGCAGTGCAAAGTTAAACGGTCGACACACCTCGACCGTTGGGGCAACTTTGATCGTTGATCGTGAGGTCACGCATATCACAGTTCGTTCACACCGAATCCCTTGTCTGTGGAGAGCTTAGAATGTCCCCTCCTATCGACAATATGCCGTAAAATATTTTACAAGATATTAATTTAATTTGTAGAAGTGCTATTTGGTTTTATCGACGATCAATAGACGAGGTTGGCTTCACAGAGCATAGTGTCGATCGGGCATGTCTGTATGGAATCCCGAAATACAAGGACGGCAAATCGCAGCCCGATAACGTTTTCGTGTGTAATATGTGTACTGTACGTCCGCATACATTGGATTATTTAGTTAGATTGGTATGCGTCTGTTTACGTTGCAGTGATATTAATAGGGTTATGTAATACTGCATACATTCTTTGACAGTCTAATTTCAATTTCCCGGAATATACCGATAAATGTCCATCGAATTTCCTGCCTTTTCACAAGCGGTGTTGTGTTAACTCTCCACGAAAAATATGTGTCAAGGCCTCCAGTCGGATGCCATCAGCGTCAGAAAACGAGATTTCAGCACCACTTTTCTGACAACAGATTTTTGTTGTCTTGCAGTATCCCTTTTTTGCCGCGCACCTTCCCCCTTGGAGGTTAATGTGTGACCAGAGGTGCTTGACTCGAATGTGACCTGTGTAAATAAGGTCAAACTTACGAGTACAGGTCGTGACCTTTAAACTCACTATCACTGCATCTTACAAGGAGTGGTCGATGAGCGCCACTCTAAACAATCTAAGCTACAGCAGTAACTAACTTGAGGATTAATGTCCAACCAAAATGGTACTGACATCCAGCAATTATTGACCAGAAAATATTTTGGGAAGTTCAACTGATTAAGATGATAATTGACTGGATATAATAGTTTCTGTCAGACCTTCTGGAGGGTTTTAGACTGTTCAGGTGCCACCATTGACATTTATAAAAAATTGCTTGTCCCTGGTTGCCACACAGTGTAAATGTAAATTTATCCTTTATCAGTGTCATACTTACCTTGACACTTATAAATCAAATCTTGAAGGACAAAACTCAAAATTTAATCGTTATTTAGGAATTTTACAAAAGTACTTCTTTTCAATGGTGTTACAAATTTTACAACGAGCGTTAAGCCTTTGAGTGCCAAAGTCTATTTTTGTTGCCTTTATACAATAAACCGCCAAACAAATTCTTTCAGATCTACAGTGTAGACAATTTTTTTTCTGATTTTTATCAAAATTTTGATCAAAAAGTGTAGTCCATGAAAATTTATGGCCATTTGGTCCAAAATCTTGGAAAAAATTACAGAAAAATTCATAAAAATTGGTAAAATATTGCCCTGATATTTTGGGGGGAAAGTTACAGTGCTCGAAGGGTTAAGTTGGCGTCATCATCATCCTCTGCTGAAAATGAGGCTACTCAGCTTCAGCGTCATATCAGAAGAATGCCTATGTGACTGTGCCTGATGAAGAATATGTAAATGACAAAATTTGCCCACAAGATGAAAAAAAAACAACTGTACTCTCTGAATTTTCTATTCAATTGTAAAATTGGTTCACAAGTAATAGTTTTTTGACGGAAATATCCTACAAAGACCCATTTTACAGTAGTGTTTGTAATTTTCAGCCTATGATCCATTGCAGTGTTTGTTGGTGTCTTGGTAACTTGTATGTTAAAAAAGTCTGAAATGTGTAAAACTCACCACGTGGGGATGTGATAGCACAAACTATAGAAAACATGAGAAATCATGTACTTTAATAACTATAACTTAGGGACTGTCTCAGATTGTCGCATAAGTTCAAGAAACGAAATTCCGCCTTCCCCTAAACGAAAGTTCACAAACGAGCTGGAAACAGTTACAGCAAAATTTGTCGGTACAAGTGTGCAGTTTTTGTTCATTATTACATAACAATGTAAAGACAACTTGTGATCGTGCGAAAGTGAATGTCACTAATTGAATGGAGGTCAAACCCCTACCCCCGTAAACGAACATATTTCGCTTTTTAAACTTATACGACAATCTGAGACTGTCCCTTATGACCCGAACAGTCGGTGTTATTTTGATTTCAAGGAACAACAACAAACATGCAGCATTCGCATGCATGGCTAAAAATGCTGAGGATGAGGGTGACCCTTTTAAGATGTGGAATGAAACAATTATAGGGGCTGACTGTCAAAGGTCAACTATTTTTCATGAAAATGATGCTGTCTTTTTGGATTGCTGTTTTGCTACACATTTCCCAAATGTAGAGTGAATAGAGTACACATGTGTAACCTTTTACCCTAGCCGATTGTAATCGCCTACCCAGGATAAAATGTAACGGGATCTTTGCTTAGAGGAGAAGGGGTTGTGCGCAATATAAACCTAGGTTACATCTTTCCAATGTATTTGTATCTTGGTGCAACTTTCTTGAAACAAACTATCTTTGAGTGTCTATACTGTTATAGAAACTCTATTTGACCCTTTTTTCACCTCTTGTACAAGCCGGGTATACAAGTATCTTTTGGCCAGTCTGATGTGAGGGCATATAATTACTGGAGAAGCAGAGGTTAAAGGGGAAAGGTCAACCTGTGAAAGTTTACAAGCCATGGAGTTCTGCTTATGTACAATCTTGTGTGCAGACAGCAGCAGAATGAATACTTAATTTCAAACTATTATACTTCCTGTGTTGCCTGGCGGTCAGATTTTTACTGTACAAGACAAGAGTTGTGTACAGTGGTGAATTCGTATCTTGTACGTCTTCAGTATGCAGACACTGCATTGCATTGATGCTCTGAATTCATGGCATGTCTCCTGCCTCCATGATATCATCGTTTTTTTTTATTTGAAATTCTAGAATTTTACCTCCTTCAAAGGGTCTAAGCCCTGCATACGTTCACGGCATTTGCCATTACTGGAATGTGTATTTGGGAACTGTTGCCTGAGACTGTCTGCTCCAGGATAGTTTAGAATCTGGTCGGTCGTTTTGTTGTGTGCATGTGTTTATGTACATTGTACTGTACACATGTGCCTGAGTGTAATGTGTGCCAAAGAATTTTCCTATTATAACTACATAATTACACACAACAATATGATCCCATATTGACACTGTGGTAACTATGTACTTTTAAAATTAATGTTTTTACAAGCCTACTAGATGATGGGTGAATAAAACCAGATAACTATTGACCTGTGATTTGACAAATGTTTTGTTGTTGTTCCAGTGGCAGGAATTGTGTTGTCTGTACGCTGTGTAATTCACTGGAACATTGAAGTGTATTGTACATCAATAGTTTGACCAGATTTGCAGATCAGAGAGGTTGAGCATCATATCTAATAATCATAGGTGACTGAGAAAATGATTCATTTTCTTGTTTTTTTCAAATAAAGATCTGGATTTTAAAATTCGATTATACGGAAAGCCTCTTCTTTTTACAAAACAAAAACCAAAACGTAAGCTTTATATACGATTGTTGTTCCAAAATGGTACACAAAAAAACGCATCAGGAAATTGTCACGTTTCTGAAATTGCCTCAGTATAAGAGGCTTATTTGATTAACTGCATTGGGGACAATCCTTACACCACCAGCCGATATTAATCTACATTTATTTTCCTTCCAAAATATTCCTGTGATATGTCGGATTGAGTAAAGTTCATTGACCCCTCTCAAGTGTCTGCCTGCCTCAGAGCTGAAACAACAGGACGTAGTAGCGGGGTTGATTTTGATGCTGCTGCAAATGGAATATCCAGGTTCTTGATAGAGTCTTTATGGGAATTGAATGAATGAAGGGATGGTTTTCCAACATGGTTTTTCTTCTGAACTGTACGTCATCCCATTATTTAAGGTAGCTGTGTTATTTTCAGGAGGAGATGTGGACCAGTGCACTGGGAAATGGGGGAAAATTAACATGATTAAGTTTCACAAATATCAGGAAGAGACTGGAGTGAGTTTAATGTCAGGATTACAAACGAAGGGTATGCTTAATAAATTGAAAAAGAAGTACAATGTAGCTGTAGCAAAAACATGTATTTTGTGTTTTCTGAAATTATTTTAGAGTTTGCAGAATGTTTGAACAATTATTGATAATGCTTTCAGTAGAAATTTATACATATTGGGACAAAAGCTACACATTTTGCCAATTTTATTTCCATGATTTTATATTGTTTCTACAACTGTCCCTCAATAAAGTATTCGTACACATTCATTCATTGGGTACAATGTGCTGTCCTACACTGTTGACAAATGAATGAGGTTGACAAATAAACTCAACTCCAGATTAGAATTCATTTGTCAGCAGTGACGTCGGACATTTTGACATAGTTTTTGAAGTAGAGCAAGAATGTGTATCATAGAAAAACACAGGAGAAATGATGGGAAATACTTTATTTAGCAACGGCTATACTGGATATGATATCCAAGATCATGAGGTTATTGCAAAATTACCACAGAGGATGCACTAGGACTTTGATGCGGTGTATCGGAATGGATTGGAGGCAGTACATGTACATGGCTCCAACATCAAAGTTCATCCTTTGTGGTGTTTCTGTAATAACCTTATTATTGTACATCTTATACAGTATTTGTGACATTGGCGTCACATTGGCTGAGTACTTTTTGTCCAATTTATGGAAATATGGCATGTGAGATATGTTTTAGCTATTCTATAGTGAATGTGAGGAGGCAGTCGCAGAATTCTCCACGCTTGGGGGTGGGGGGGGGGTTGACTACCCGTACAAATGGTAAAGTTGGACTGTCGTTATGGCATAGGTGTTCTTTGTAGCTTTTTAGCGCACACACACAATTCTATCATTCTCTGAATGGTTATGGACAATAATAACACCACTTTATACACATGCGTCTGTAACCTTATGGATTTTCGTCATATACTTAAGGTTTGCTATCAGAGGATGTGGGGGTCTGATAACTTTGACATGGAGAACAATAATTTTAGGTGTTGTTGGATCCCATTTGACCTTTGACCTCGTAACACCTTTACATCAATGCATAGAAAAACAAAAGGATTTTACAATTTTTTTACAAAAAATAGACATAAAACATTCTGTACTTTACGCAGTGAATAGTGGACAGTCCTAAACCTTTGAATTGGGGCAAAATTATCCCCGGTATGCTGAACTGCAGTTTCTACTACATACTGTACATTTTACAGATTACACTATATTCTCACTCTCATCATCATTATGTGACAGGTAAAGTTTCAAAAAGGCTGTCACAAATTTGACTCCAAAATTCTTTGTATTGAAAAAATGTTAATTTTGCCCGTGTTTCTGTTCACTGTTTGCTCTTTACCCTACTACCCTGCTTTTGGATAGAATGGAAATCGTGCAGCTAGATTTTACGCTTGCGTGCATGTATGTGCCAAATTTAACATGTTGCCCGTAGGTGTGCAACCTGGTGTGTGTACATGTAAACACTGTTAATTCTGACTGGAGAAACAAACAGTTTTTTTTAATGCTGTACATGTATTTTGTCAGGTGATTTTTCTGTATGAAATTTTTCCCATACATGGAAAGGGAAACACCCTGTGTCAACTCCTCCCCCCCTCCCTGGATGAACTGCAAATTTTACAAGAGGACTTGCCTCTTGCCATGATCCGTTATTGAACACCCTGTGTAAGTGGATGCCTTGTCTTGTGGGTGCAACACATTCTGAAAGGTGAACACAGTATTAATGGTACATGTAGTGTGCGTTGAGTTTGGTCCCATTTTGATATGCAACTGAAATCATCAAAAATGTATGGAAAAAGTAACGTAGAGGCTTCCGATCGCACACTCGTGTATTGTCAGAGCCTTATCAGTGATATTCAATATTAACATCTATGGGTATTACTTCAAGCAGGGCTAAGTTGATTGCTACTAGTATTTATTATTGAAAATTCTGTGTATTGAAACATGTTATAGATTTTTTCTTCTTCTTATTGGTGTAGTTAGTCGTATCAATGTTGATTGGGAATTTGAGGTGAATTTACATTGATCGTGACGTCCTGCTGTACCAGGCATGGCATATCATATGTAAACTAAGATCCCACAGATATGAAGAGCTCCATTGAATTATTTACATGGTATGACTCATGGAAAAGTGCCCTGGGGGGTGGCTGTTACATTACATCAGTGTGATGTTGGGGGATTTTGCGCTTTTTGCTGTAATATGAATCGCGACCAAATATCAAAAGCTACACTGTGTATAGCACAGCTATGAAATTTTGGCGATCCATTGGAATGCAGTGTATCCATACCATTTCATGGCATCGTTTTGCAGCCCTGGAACGTAGATACACCATATGTCACACGTTCCCAGGGTCAAATGACATCCCTGTCTCTTTCATTTCAAAACCCCTGCAAATTCAATTCTTCGGCTACCCTGCAGATACATTTTAAGTGTGTACACAGTTGTGAAACTGTTACCACGGTAACAGCCATACAAATGAGGAATATGACCTTGGTATCTACTATAGTGTAGTCAGTCGGTAATGCTTGGGACAAATTTGCAATTCTTTTGCGGGACGTTCTCAGCTGATTGTCTAATGTTATTGTTCCACTTTGAACTGTACCAGTATAGTACAGTGATGTACATGTGGCTGTGCATGCAGCCATCCATATTCTACTCATATCATAAGCCTTCTTTGCTACATCAGATACAGATGATTCAGATATTATGAGTTAACGGTACCTTAGTTTTGTGAAACTAATTTATAATAAAATAATACAAAAGTTGATTAACAACTGATGCATGTTGTCCCCAAAATGTGCAAAATGTCCCCCAAAATAAATAGTAGTGAGACACATTGCTGCGGATCCGTAGCCCTACCACTCCCTTAGCTGGTTGTGTTGGGGGAGTGGGTCCCCCAACACAACCAGCAAAGGGAGTGGTAGGGCTACGGATCCGCAGCAATGGGACACAGTGTTCCCTGGTTTAACATTCCTGGCTGCAACGCTGCTATACAAGAGCATTGATTCTCTTTTCTACAGCTTTTGAATCCCGGTTTTGAATCTAACATGGATGCATGATTTATCTGTAATAAAACTCCCGTCCATCCATTTAGATGGTACCAATCGTATTAACCTGTGCAACAGCTGTGGTCTATATTTGCAATTAATTCCACTTTTCCGATGTCAACACCATTATTTTTGAGCAAGGTAGTTGAATGAGTTGTTGACGTAAACTCCTCAGATCTTGCACTTATGCATGGTCCCTTCACAAACTCGTGTTTATTTTGCAATGGATAATATGCCAAGAAAGCCTGACCTGTGCTCATACAAAATTGCTTGATCACAAAGGAATTAAAGTGTAAATATAGAATACAGACACCCAAATAACACCATACAAATGGCCGTTCTAATTTTAAGCAAGTTTTCATGACAGCTGATTAATATTGAAAGCACTTGATGTCAATCATTCAAAATGGTTGCCATGGCACAAAGATTTTATGAGTTGAAGGAAATTTCTAGGAGTGTAAGCAAATAAATGAAGAGGAAAAAATATTGATTTTTTCAAAGATTCCAGGTTGTTTGTGGATTATACTATTAATACATGGTGTTTACCTCAGGAATTTCTTATATCAATAACAACATAAGCAATATTATTAATTGTTATGTAAATGATTTTCTCTCTCAAAGTGGCTGCTTTGCTCTTAGGAAAAACTATCATACAGTAGATACACCGGTACAAATAAATCCAAGGGGACTCCAACTTTACAGTATTGATAAGGTACTGAACTTAGATGGTAATTAGTCCAGGGGACTTACAGATCAGGTACCAGTTGTAACAGATCAGATACATGTACCAGTTGTGAAGGTGATGTTATGTAGGCAACGATATGAAATTATGCAGTGCTCTGGGTACCCTCAAGTATTGTTTTCAGGAGTAATATTCGACCCATATGAACTTGAAAATAAATGGTCTTCTCTTTTTCACTGTATTTACATTACATCTACTATACATGTGCACAGTACGTCCCTCTATTTTTGACGATGAAGTTTGACTTAAGTTCAGGCATAGACCCTCGAGAAAAACGTTTTTCTCGAGGGTCTATGGTTCAGGGAAATGAAGGTAGTCATCACTGAGTGTGCCGCAAAGTGTTCTCAGTAATGGAGGTTGGACTGTGGTTTGGTGTACATGTATGTGTAGCTGTTGGGAAATGGTGTAGAACTACTGTATGTCATTCATTGTTAAATTTGTGCTCTGATCTCTAAACATGTAAATTGCAAACATGCAGAATACTGGGCCCAATTACTCTCGCGCTAATCAGACACTTCCTGTAATGTAGATACCAGTATTATTTACAGCGTAAAAACACATACATTTATGTAAGTACCCCACGGGAAAATATTGAATTTTAATATGGCTGTTAACATGGTGGCAGTACTCTATCACAATTCCTGCTAATTTTTTTCAACTAACCGTTTATTATAAGGTTCCAGTGGCCATAATTCATTTTTCAATATCAGTTTTCAAAATACTGATGCTTTGCTTCAGTAAACATATCCATCCTAGAACACATTAGTCACTGTACAGTTTAATTACTCCAGGTCAGTTCACAAAACGGCATGTGGAACTTTAATTAACACCTTAATTGAACGGTTTTCAATTCCACATTTAGTTTTAGCAAGGCATGTTGTCAATGCTGATAATAAGCCTGAGCTGCTAATTGAATGTTTAAGTGCAAACAAGTTAAATGACTGAGGCAGTACAGTGGATACTTTTTCAAATTAATGGGTTTTCAGTCTAGGATACCAGGCCTTGCTATTAAATCACACTGTGTATGATTGTACGCTCTTTTTTACAGGGCATAATCTTTATGGTGTGCAGTAGTCTGGCAGTGACCCTGCGATTCGCGTTCTCCCCTGTTAGAACACGCGCACCCTTCAGAGAAGCGACGCGAATCCCAGGGTCTGGACGTTCTTGCAAGCGACCGGTAGGATTTCTGCCTGATCCAGGTACTTTATAGAACTCCACACATCCGTTAATCAAAACAAAACTGACAGGTAGCATAGCCAAATAAAATGAAAAATGAAAAATAAAAACATACCATGTATATAGGTCTACCGGCTACTAGTATATATTCTCTCCGCCCAGTTAGATAGGTGTTTCTGTTGAGGTCACTACCCTTATGAATATTCATATACTTGCAAGAACTGACAGTTGCTGTGTCTGGCAGCGCGTGCTCACAGCTGCACAGCGTAGTCTTCGAATGCAGGCCCATCGTGGGTGCGCACAAAACAAGGCACAGACTGTGGAGAGTTTTGGTGTGCAGCAGCACATAGTTGCTTGTGGTTCCATACGTGGCGATGGCCAATGTAAGCATGAGACAGATTGGAAGTTAGGAAACAACGGCCACGGTGCATATGTACCGGTATTGACAAGTTTGGAAACTGATTTCCCTCACAGAAAGGCACAATTTATTCAATAAACCAGCATTGTTGGCTTTCACTCCCATGTCTAAACTCATACCTGTCATCAGTCGATGCTGTTTTATTGAATAAATTGTGCCTTTTTGTGAGGGAAATAAGTCTTGGGAATTGGCAATATTTGTGTATCATGGCCACTTTGTTTCCCAACTTCAATCTTTGTGTTGCTCAGAGGGGCGTTCATTGTGTATGGAATCACAAGCGACAGTGGTACAGCATATTCCAATGTGTGCAGACATGCACTCTGGCAAAGACATGCAGCCGCTTTTTGAAAGTGTTGAGTGGCATATACTGGGAATTTCAAAAGTGAATAAAAGTTGTAGCTGTGGTATATTTATTTACATATACCGGTACTGGTACCTGCTTTTTAATTAAATTAATTGATTCATTTGTTAATTCCTTTATTCATTTGTTATTCATTCAAGCATTCATTCATTCCGTGCATTGTCTAATACAGTAGGCTCTGGGAAAAGTGCTCATCCAATGACAGGATGAGGTAACCATGATTATTCCTGTGTGAAGGAGAAACCATGATAAAGTGCCTTGCCCAAAGGCACAACATCATCGTCATCTGTAGGCCTTACATTCACCATCTTGTGATTGTGAATCCGGTGCATTGAAAAAACTTCAAGAGTTTTTTTCCCCACTCACCAGTAACTCTCTTCATAAGGGTGTAACTTACCCATATTGATATTCACCATTGATGCTGTGTAAACAGGTCCACAAGCAATGTGCACCATCAATATAACAATTGAGCTTGCGCAAAATCGTGGTGGTGAAAGGGTTTCAAAAGAACCCGTGGTCATGCGTCTAAACAATGACGTACACAACCAAACCGGCCAATACACCATATTTTGTTGACAAACAAATTAAAAAGTCATTTCAGTCCTGTTGCCATGCCATTTTCCTGGATATATCTTCATTTTATCTCTTTACTGGAAAAAAAAAAACAACGGTACCGTGTTATCTTAGGAATTTCTTCGCAATTTGTAAACAGTTACTTTTCTTGAAACAAATTTAAGACAGATACCTTACATGTTGTACATGTATACTGATATGTACTATTTTTTCTAGAATGAGATACAAGTAACATACTTTAACACCAGACAATATGTACCGGTATCTTTATTTGCAGAGAGGGGTTGTAGGAAGTGCACAAGTGTGAGTTTCTTGTTTACAAACAAATTATTTCAGGCACGATAATTAGGTGCATTATATCAACATAAAGCCGCAACATTTAAATTTTATGACATACAGTACATTTATGAGGAACATGTTTAAAGCTTTCATCAAAGGCCAAGATACCTTTTATACAGTGTAATACATTGGTTGTATGGGTCCCATATGACCTTTGAGTGCAGTTTCAATGACTCCCTCCCTTTAATTAAAGCGACAGTCCTCAATCACTGTTTCAAATTTACAGCTGCAAAACGATGGCACAAATCAATCAGGGCCTTGCAGTATTGTGTGGTCTCATTCAAGTATGATTGATTGATTTATTTATTGTCCTGATTTCTGAAGTTTCACAATCCAGTTCTTGACATGTGGCCCATTTTATAGTAGTCGATACACCATTGATACATATCTGAAAAGTTAAACCATGATTCATAGATAATTCAAGCATAAAGCTTTTATAATGTATATCAGTATTATGATACAAGTTATCTTTAAATTTTTAATTCCACCCCTTTATACTGTCATAAAATTAGCCCTGTTTGCAGTGTACAAATGTAATAGTAGTAAATGAAGTTGTGAGAATTGCTCGGTGCTAACTTGTAGTTACTGTATGTACATGTAGGGCAGTTGTTGCTTTTGTTTCATACACAGATGTACTGTACCCAGTGTTGCAGCCAGGAATTTTAAGTCAGGGGACACTGTGTCCCCCTACTGTTTATTTTGGGGGACATTTTGCACATTTTGGGGACAACATGCGTCAGTTATCAATCAAATTTTGTATTATTTTGTAACAAATTAGTTTCACGGAACAAATTTCAAGCTATGCTTGAATTTCAGGCGATTGTAGCAGTCTACCATATCTCCGTACATGTCGCCAATCAGAACTCAGATAGACTACGGTCAAGCAAATTATGATATCAAGTGCAATGTTTTAATTACTTTTAACCATGGCTAGCTCCGAAAGTACGTATGTAAAGTGCAAGCCTGGAAATAATTATGCAAAACAAAGGTCATCGTTAAGTAACATACCGGTATATTACTATTAGTGTACCGGTACATCCAACCCACAGTCGACACACGAGTGCGCCCGAGGTGACCCGCAGTATGCAAGAATGCGGGACAACGGGTTCCCTTTTGGGGACATTGTCGCAAGGGCGCATCCTGGCGGCAACACTGTATACCAGCAACGTCAAAGTGTACCATGTCACACAAATACTGCCAACAAATTTAGTCCTCAGTTCAAATTATTGTACTTGTACACACTGTGTTGTAATATTCTGTCAAATTTTGTCTCAGTATCATACGAGGTTATTACGAAAATACCGCAAAGGATGCACGAGGACATTGGCGCAGCGTATCGCCCGACGCGAAGCGGAGGGCCATGCGCGCCGCCAATGTCCGAGTGCATTCTTTGCAGTATTTTCATAATAACCTTATTATTATACATCTTACATTCCTGATCGGGACATCAAAATGTCGGAGTAGTGACCATTTTCGTGCAATGTCTACAATTTTTCTTCCGATTTTATCGCGCCAGTGTAAAACGCTACCTCGGACGCGCTTCTGCAAGTTTTGGAGTGTGTGCACTACACACATACGTACGTACAGAGCGCGCGCGAGACTTGTTCTGGCACTCGTCGAAGGGGTCCCTTGAAACTGTTCTACAGTGAACGCGCAGATACAGCCGCAGGGAATGGGGCTGCTTGAAACCGTACGTGTTACGGAACGGGCGTTCCATACGGCTTTTTTAGCGCACGCTAAATCCTATTGTTCTCGATGGTAGATGTATAATAATAATTTATACAACACAATTAATACCCAATATTTTATAAAATGCTACCAGTCACCTTACGAGTACCCGCAGCCCCTTGACAAAACAAATCCCTCTAGCTATTTTCTTTTTTGTGATTTTCATATTTTCATATCAAATTATTGTTAATATCTTTTTTAGATTAGGATGTTAGTGGTTATGTTTTCATTTCCGCTGCGGTATCAGAAATTACCAGTCCAATATCAGCCTCATGCTTATCATAACTCACAACTAATATTGTATGCCTATTGCAAAATTCTATATTTGTGCTGATGAAGTAAAGATGGATACATTTAAAATAGTCTCATGCATTTATGAATATCAGAAAATCAAATAGGCTTCATTTAAGTAACTAGATAGTGTCTGTAAGATGAGACACAGACAGGCATGCATTATAAGCCTGTAATTCCATATACCGGTATATGAATATAAAACTTCATCAAAACCTCTGAGTGCCAAAGTCTATTTTTGTCAGCTTCATAAAATATACCACAGTCAATTTTTTTCTGATTTTTGTCAAAATTTTGGTAAAAAACTGTACTCAATGAAATGTGATATCCATTTGGTCCAAAATTATGAAAAAACTTAAAGTAAAGTTCACAAAATTTGGTAAAATATTGCATTAAAATTTTGGTGGGAAAAATTGCAGCAGTGTAAGGGTTAAAGATAAGAACTTCAATGAATTCTGTGTAACTATTCATGCGGTTATTACACTTGCTTATCCGCATGTAATTGTAAATGGAACAAAAGAAGATGGATAATTGAAGGCAGGTGCATCAGCTCATTACTATGCGTGGTTGTCACTGCTGATAACAGAGCTCTTGTCAGAATCATTAGTTCCTTGTCTATTTGGTGCATCATTTAATGAGGTACTTGATTCCAACTTTGCTGTTGGAAAAAAGGGGAAGAGATGGCAAATTATATTCATGTGAATGCGACGTTCTGCAGTACGCTGTAAAATCAAGGAAGAAAAGAATGGCCCTGACATTTTGCTCTTTTGATTAGGGATAAGTTTTTTTTGTAAACGAGAAATGCTTGAATATGACCCACTTACAGGCCCATCGACGTTCAAATTGCTAATAGTGCAGCAATTACGTCTTGATATCTATAGCTACTATAGCTAGATGCTGCAGTGCATTCAGGATTTTTTCTTTTTACTCCTCAAGCATTGCAGATTGTGGATGGGTTCAATCAGTGGCCCGCTCACGAATAATTTCCTGCACGATTCATGAGTTTGGTGTAAAGAGGATCCATCCATTGTATCTTCAGGCCTACTATATACATGAGTACCACAGTATATACAGCATGACCTGAGCAAAGGAGAGTTATTTTCTCCGTTTAGCAAGATTTATTTTAACCTTATACATGTAGCATACTATATACCGGTACACTAAAATATCAAAAAACTGAATTCTAGGATATCTGTACCTGAATTTTACAGTATTGCAATTCTGTAAGCTTTATGTACTAAGTTGAAATTATAATGAGTATTTTAGCTTCATGTTGCTGAGATTTCTGACAGAATTCTGAAAAACGTATTCTTGTACAATCTTGGATTATAGTAAATCTTTCACAGTTGAATGTCTATCAAGCCATGCTAATATACCCCCACATGTAGCATCTATATTCTGATGAACTGGACCAAATATCGACTGAAGCAACTAACTCTAAACTAATATATAGTACATGTTCATGGAGAGGGGTAGCACAATCTACCTGTACATCTGCATTAACATTCTGTTCTAGTTATTGTATATAAATAATGATAGAACTAGTAAAAATAATAATAGTAGTAGCAATGACATTAAGAATAATAATAACAAGACAACTCCAAAAGTTTCTGCCGTGCTTTACTGTATAGTAGATTTGATTATGGTCTGGAATCATGTAAATGTCATCAGGACAACAGTCTTTTAAAGAATTGATCCACAGGCCCTTCTTGTAAAAATACCCTTTTCTCTTATTTTGAATAGTGTAAAACAAAGAAGAAACCAAAAATATTCTGTATGACATCTGTGTCATGTCCTTTTACTATGTGCATAAATCCAGTATCGGTTAATGTTTCAACAATAATGATGATGGCAAGTCAGGCTATCACGCTGTTGTGATAATTTTGTGCTCTCCATGACACGATAACTTTGATGCTGTCAAAATTGCGCTGCATTACGAGATTGCAGTTTCGTTGTTCCAGCCAGAAACTCAATGTTGAAACAGGACGGTATTTCAAGATTCCGTATCAAGAAGGGTTATGTACTTAAATTTGCAAAAATGTAACAGATATTAGAGCTGTTGCAGATTAATTCCATTATGTATTTATCTGTCCACATTACCAAGATATTAGAGAAGAGTACATACCCAGGTCGCAGAGATTAAATCCATCAAATGATAAGTTGACCAGAATTTTATCATCTCAAAATCCCATGTGCATAATTTTGCCAACATTCTAAGTATTTATGGCCAGCTTTAAAACTTTGAGATGATACTGTTCCTGACCCGGGTGGAATGTAATTTCATTATACGGAAATATTTTACAATACAATGTACCACTGTTATACTCTCCTGTTAAAAGGAATAATCTCTATTCCCCATTGTGTGTTGCTGTACTTTTTTTTCTTTTGCTTATGTTCAGATTATAAGATCACTGACCATCGCTTACTATAATATTCCTTTGTAAATACTCTGTACGATTGGTAGTAGGCCCTGTATTGAAATAAATATACTCAAACTCAAGTTTCCTCGTAAGGCTGATAGTCCTGTAGGTTTATACTGTGTTACACTACAGTGTACATTGTATCTTTGCATGGCTGTGTAGAAATACATGTACATCATGCACGGCTCAGCTGGCCGTTTGATCTAAATGGGAACTGCTGTCAGGTTGAACAGTTTACGGACTGTGCTCTGTATGTGCTTGTGTTCATAATTGCCAGAGTGTTAACCTCCGCCTTATGAAGGATATCAGTTACGCCTCCTCAAGTCAATACAGAGGCCATCTTTCAGCATTAACTCTTTGTCCGTAAATCATTGTTGAGTTTCACAGTGGGTCCCGAATCGATAATCTGTGACCTTAAGGTAACAAGTGTCATTTCTTGTCAAAGCAATATCATTTGAATGAAGGCTATATCATGGGCGTCTTGGATGTAACTCGTAAACTACCGGTAAATGTAATAAGTAAAAAAAAATTCATATCACTACTGCATACAAATGTTAACCTTGCTGGCCTCATTTCTGTATCCAGACACAATAAACCATTTACGTTATTATCTTAAGAAAAAATAAGTGGTTCGTAAACAGAAACAACAAATTTACACTTCATGTCACAGAACAGAAAAATATATTTCACATTTTCTTACTCCATTGTCCAAGGCCAGACTACCTACTGTGTTGAGTGTGTTTATTGTTTAATATTTAATATTAAACATTCTATTTTGTGTATGTACAATAATTTGTGAGAAGTCTGGTGATAATTTTTGAAACAATTTTTGAACAAAAAAGCATTCGAAAAGTGACATCTCATTGTGTGGGTTGTTTTCATTTAGGGTGGGACATGGCTATTGGCAGTCTACATGTATGTATGCCTTATCACCAACCACAAGAACACTCTGAAAGTGACCTTATTTCTGATATAATATGACGTATTATGTCACAGAACTACTTTCTGTATAAGCTTCTCTGCTGCCAAGCAGGCCTGGTATTTGAATGAAAATTTGACATCTAATTGTTCACCCAAGTAATGTAATACCTATCATAACTGGCATATTTTCAAAGATTACAATTTTTTCCAGCATATTTTCAAAGAGTACAAAAAGCTCCGATTCTCTCACAAAACTGAAATGAAGAAGGTATTACATTGAATGATGGTGACTTTGCAAAGAATGTACTGGTTCATGTACCAATATGTACAGTATCAACCAATTCTATCAGTTTGTACCGTGTTGTCTGTCTAGACACTGGATACTCATCAGCAAATAGCATTTTCATTCATGTTTATCTTTTCCAAGCAATGTTTTATTCATATTTTCTTTTGCAATTCACAAACACGCACTTTTAACATTAGAGACATCTGGTAGAAAAGGAAAAAAAACGTTGAAAAACATTCTGTCAGTTGCTCCAAGAACTGTTACTGTAAAAGGTCCTTGTACACATTAACAGAAGTTGAGTAAAATGCAATTTATCACACTAACACAATTGTCACTGGAAATGTTTGTTAATTGTGCTTATCAAATCGGGTTCAAAGTTATACCACTTCCTCATTGTGTGCCTTAAATTTCACAGCAAACATTACCTCATGCTCGCAAGAATGTTAATGCGTTTGAACTTTAGACATCCTGATTTTGTCAGTGCTTTTGTAGGCCATACAGTAGTTTTTTTTTTGTGGGCGTATTTCACACTTTGCACCGTTTTCTCCCCTGTCTGACGTCATGACAAAGGAAGGTTTGTGTGTTGCTATGACGTCATATCTGTTTTGTCTGTTCATGTACCGGTACAGCTGATCAGCATACATCAGACGTCCTAAAACAGGTCGCTTGAATTTCCTAGATATACATGTAGCGTTGTTATCATTTGAGGGTTGAACCCAATATTGCTTGTTCCGGTGTCGTATCAGCATGGCTGTCATTTGCGCTGCGTCAGACATGAGACAAAGTCGAGTGTCTGACGCAGCACAAATTACATGAATGCTAATCCATGTATGACACAAGGAATAGGCAATATTGGCTAATAACTGAGTTATTACATGCACATGTATGTGTACCGTATATACCCATGCCTAAAATTTTTCAAATGATAGGAAAGTACCAGTATACCATGCAAGATGCGAGGTACCATACCGGGGGTACATGAATAAGGAATCATTACCATATAATTGTAATACCAAATAAATGCTCATTAATAAAATTTGCATAAATACATACTAATCCACCTTGCAAATGTAGAAAAGACCTTAAATTTTGAGGCTTATTTTTACGCCGCCATGTGCGTAAATAAGGAAATATATTATGTAAACAGGCTTCATTCATAAAGTATACGACCTGATTTTCACAAGAGTCAACAACAGGCATGATAATCTCAATGAACACAACGACAAAAAAACAGTTGCAGGAGAAGGACTTTTTTAATAGTACACTTGGTACCAATCATAAGCTTTCTTCTGCTTTAAATAGCCTGAATTTTTGATGGCGCTTCATCGTTGTACAAAGCAGAGAAAGGTATATGAAAAAGAGGTGGTAGAAAACCTTACAAGTGATGAAATCAAGCTACACGATCCAACCCTACATGTGATGAAATATACCGGTAGGTGTTAGACTACCCTGTAAGTAATGATGGTGTTAGACTACTGTACACATCATTAATTTAATTTCCCCTATCTGACATCTATCTCTTTAAGGTTTGCCAAGAACTTGACGGCAGACAAGATCAACATCAGTACTCTGAAGGGAGAAGGGGAACTCCACAATTTAGAATTAAATGAAGAAGTTTTGATGGATTTGATGGATTTACCGTTATGGATCACACTGACAAAGGCAAAATGTAACAGAGTTTCTTTCAAGGTAAGGAGTGTTAGCATTTTTTTCCACTTAAAAAAAAATGTGAGGACAATTTCAAACAAGAATAGAAAATGTATAGTTTGAAATTTGACTTTTCCTGTTTTGGCTTTCTGAAGTAATTAAGGAAGGAGTTCAATTGATTTTAGCCATATTTATGAAAGGGCAAAGAAATATCGGTCATTCTTCAATGATTTTGTTGATTACCAAGTCACTTGCAGTACTTGCTGAGTACGCACACCATGTACCGGTAAAAAGACAAAGCTGTAAGGTACAATATTGCCAGGGATAAGATTCGTATTGATATGCAAATGAGAACGGCAAGTTGTCAAAGCGTATCAAGCCATCCATATGGAGAACTTATATTCTAGATATCGTTCTCAAATTTGCAGATTTGTTTCCAGATGTACATTTATAATGTACAGTATAATGTGTATTGTAAATAAATTGTACAGCAGTTCCTCGAGGAAGAGCTGATAGACAGAGTGCTTGATGATGTCACCTGCACTGTACTCTGTGGCACTGTTACAATTTTTAGATCTTTTTTTCACGTACTTTCTATTTATACATGCAAAGATTTTTTTAACTGCTACATTACAATGTGCTGGTTGTTGAGAATATTGATTTGTGCCGATCGAGTACGTACAGTGATATCAAGCGCTAATTACAGCGTTGCAATTCTTCACCATTAGTGACTGCGACAGCTCTACGGGTAGACTCAAATTTGCAATTCTTTTATCTCCTTGGTAATGATCTTTACCACATAGATATGCAATCATCCGCCTCATTTATCATTGAATCTCGAAACGCATGACGTCATACTTCTCAAAATAGTTTGCGTGACATCAGCCGAGTTTCTAAAAAGGTTCAACTTTAATGGTCACTTCTTCCATATTTGACATATAAGTTACTGTTTAATTTGGTGTTGACTGACATTCAAGACTACTCATGAGGACGTATGTTTCCATAGCAACCAGCCCGCATGCGTCAATTTCAGAGCTGGGTAGTTCCTGTGGATGTGTGCAATTACTTTTCAAATGGAGCATTAGCTGTGCGTGTGTTTTATTTTCCGTGAATAATGTCTGTATCAACACTTTGCCTTGGTGCACTCAAGCACATTAAAGAGATCCTTGTGAAATTTTAACGTTCATTGGTCACCTCTGAGGGTGTTGTATCAAATTGAATGATAATTACCCCTGGTATACAGTATATAGTTTTTGGTTCTTTTTTTTTTTGTACGAAGCCAAAATCGACTTCCCCTGTCAAAATTATCTCCAAAACTGCAACAATTACATGTACATGTATGATTTTGTTACTGTATCCATAATCATGTACAGCACATATACGTACAATGCGTGCACATCAATTTTACACTTATGCTGGCAACATTTGTTTGTTGTGCAGTACCGTACGTGTAACTCACGATGCTAATAGTAATACTATAGAAGATTAGTCACCTGGCTTTGTGAGGAATTAAACATAGACAGTGTCACACCCACACTGTTATACTCCTTTACACCCCTTGTTATACTTCTTTACAACCCTTGATGACAGGTTTGGTCTTTTGTATGACGGGCTGATTGGACCACAATACTCTGAAGTAGGGGAGACCCTTACCAATTGGGACAGTGTGTGCAATGTCCAATATTGTTATTGAACACTGAATTCTAGTCCTTGCTAGAATTCCTTTGTCAACAACAACATCGCATATTGTATGCAATGCACATTTACAACACATTTGATGCTTGCAACTTAAGTAATGAAATTGTTTCCAACAACAAAAATTATGCAAGTGCCTTTTATTAAAAGTACACTCTAAATAGAATACTAAAAATTATAAAACAAAGTCACAAAAGACTTTCAGACATGTTTTCAAAACAAATAAAACATGCTATTCAAATAATCATCAAGGCCAGGGTCATCACAATATGTGTTATAAAAATCTTTGCTTTGAAGAAATGGAAACTGGCACAGGGTAAGGCCATTTATAACATACCAGTAGAGTTATATCTGGCAGACTTGTGCAGCACAAAGCATACCTGTGCAAACCCTGAAACGAAAAAAAAAAATGTTTGTGCGATTACCCCAATTTTCTATTGAGTGTAAAGCATACAGAACAATCCGGGTTCTGTATGGTGAGGAAATACTGGCAATCGATGTCTTTACTCACTCAATGTATTGTAAGAGTCTACTGTGGTATGAAAAGCTCAGTGAGCTGTACCCAAACACTTTCATCAATTCCCTAATGTTATATCAAAGCAATAATGCTGTCTGTGGGGCATGAAGACCTGTACAAAAACAATGCACTCACTTTGTTGTTTTGTTTTACATCTATCATCAGATACCCTGGACAAAACTCAAGACAACTCCTGCACATATAGTGAGTATGATATTGTCAATGTATTCTTAGTGAATCATGTCTGTATTGTTTAGAAATATTCCAAGAAACCGTCTTCATCTTTCAGTGGTATACCATTACATGTTTTATAGCCATTAGTTTAACGATACATGTACTTACTGATGCCAAAAATTCACTGCAATCTACATACAAATGTAACGTGTTTGCTTACATGCAATGAATTCATAGGAGTAGTTGTTTTCTGGAGAATATTCAGGTAATGACCCTTAGATACACAGTTTATTTTTGTTTAAGCTCAAGGAAATCAAGTCAGATGGTCTATTTACTTCTTGCAGCTCAAACTTGAGTGGCGCCCTCATTTGCATAAATGAAAATACCTTTGTTTTTCAAATGTGTGGCCTTCGGCTGTGAACTAAATCACTCTTATTATCTGAACTATCATGGAACAAAGAACTAAAATGATCACATCTGTTGAATCTTTTTTTGCAGCACTTGGACAGAGTTGAAGTGGAGATGAGAGTTGTACAGGATTTCCGCACACCTTCTGAGCAGAACCCTTTGCATAGGTAAGGTACCTACATCACAGTCCTCAATATGCATAATTTGCCTTGAATAGCAGAGACAGAGATGTTACATTTAATGGTGTTCATGAATAGAATCTTAAGTGACGTGTGCAGTATCTTTCTAGCATTTGTTTGAAATTTTCTGAACTGAAGCATTATAATGCATCTACAACTTACAAGATATCTTCCCCTCCTAGAAATACAGTGCATGAATGCATTAGGATTACTACAGGGCTATAGTCAGTCCAACGGGACTACCGGTACATGTACCATCAGATTTCTACAAGACAGTTACAGTGTAGGTCCATGTGGCACTGTTTCCAAAAATAACCACCAAAATTTTGCAAAAGGTACAAGACAAGTTCTCTCCAGATACCTCTATAAGACATTGCCCTAATGAAGTCTGTGTAATATGCTACCATTGGTACTGTTTGAACAAAATATTCACAGAGTTACCTGTGTCATATTATGCAATGGACACATCAGCATACCAGCTAACAAGGTGAATTTTCACAAGATATGTTCTCATCTCCTTTTGAATCAACAGCTCTGGAGGCAAGTACAGTCTCTCAGACAGGGTAATAGACGGTCTCTATGTCAGCGTCAATGAAATTTCCATGGCGTTCAAGTCCCATGCCTTCCACGCATCAATACTGGTAAGTCAAAAGCTTCATTCAAGACACACGAAACAAAAAGTAATCAAAATTACATGGAAAACATTTTTGTCTTGCATGAAGTCTCCAAACCATGCAAATATTCAGAAAAAAGTAAATTATGTCAGCCTACATTGTACTTTGTACACCAAAACTGATATTACTTTGTTGGGAAAGGAGTACCGGGGATATTGATGTATGTGTGTTTAGCTAGCTTGTTGTATGAAAGCCATTGTGTTTTGGTTTTGTCAAGCTTTGGAATATCATGTAACGTCTTCAGTGTTCTCCACAAATGAAAATAAAAGGCGGGCGGCTAATTAGCATATTTATTTGCATAATATTTGCATACAATTTACATATCACCAGGGCTATTCACAAGGCATTCCAGTGATGAAATACTAGTATACTTCTGACATTTTTAATATTTTTCTCCTTTCAGCAGTGATAACTGGCAAGCTATACAATTTATTTTTAAATTTAAATCCTTTTTATTTACATTAAATAAATAATAAAACATCAAAAGTGAAAAAAAAACATTGAACTAATACAAACAATACACAATTTAGTAAATATATTGCACAATTCTTGACCGCGGACATCCGGGAACTTGCGGATTTTTACGTCATTTTTGCGTCACACTGCCGTGAGAACAAATATTGAAGTGTGGATTTTTCAACATTTACAACAGTATTCAAAGTTTCAACATTATATCAATGATAAACACTAAGTTCTGTACTTTGTCACATAATTTCTGCATTGTTCACTGTCCTGTACAGTCAAATCCCATTTCACCTCACTCGCGTGCGTGAGGTGAAAGTGACGTCACTCCGCGGTCAAGAATACCAACATGAAAATTCAAAAGTAGGCCTACATGAGAAGTAATCAGTGTTCGAAATAATCGGTGGCAAATGGTGGCACGTTTTCATATGATCCTCTGTTACTATA
>LD343349.1:50496-72620 GCA_001465055.1 Ptychodera flava
CAAGGCAAACTTTGTTGTAACTGTGAACGACGATTGATTTCGATGAATAGAATGGTGTCCGAATTTCGTGAAAAATGCCAGGCATCATGTCGACGTTCTAAAAATATGAAGAGGTATGCTAAATCACAGTGGCTAAATCATGGAGGTAGAAAGTCTTTCTTTCTACCTCCACGGCTTTGTGGTATAAACAAGAAGTTGGTGTCAAGTGAGCCTGAAAGTGCGAAACCCAAGAAAGATGAGAAAAAGTTACAAGTGTTACTTTCATCCAATCACATCTTGTTTTATTTTAACCCAATAGCGTCCATGTTTACATTAGCCGGTACCTGACCCTATATTTCCCCACGTCCTCTACCGGGGAAATGGGTCAGGGAACCAGACTATATATTGATACACCTAAACACAATGCAACCCTTTATTGGTTCTTTTATTGTATATGGGAATAATCCCATGTAACAAATTAACAAACACCCATCAACACACACACACACAAACAAGGAGCCTGAGTTACTTGTGCTCAAAAAAACCTTCCCTGGCTTTCTGTATATCATCATATTGTATTCAAACTCTTGCTCATCACTTTACAAGACCCTCCTCAATGGACTCTCTGCACAATATCTTCAGGAAGATCATTACAGCACATTCTACATCACATGTACTCTTCGTTCATGGGATAAATGTCTTTTGCACACAACCCAGATGAAATCTGACTTCCTACAGCCATCGTTCACTCTCTTCAGCAGCTTCTGTCCTTTAGGACTCTCTTAGCCCTTGGAGGCTTAGAATCTTTCAAAATGTCAACACTCGAAAGACGTTTAAATTAAAACTTACACCTTTTTCAGACAGCATTTTAGTTATCCCTCAAAGCACCACAGAGTATTGGTTAAACTTTGGATGAGGAGCTATATGAATTTGTCAGATAGATGGATAGAAATAGTAAAAAATTGTGAAATGTATTCCCAGGCACACCATCTTCACAGCACGAGAAAAACACTGAAAAATATATATAAATGACAGAAGCCTTTATTTGCTTTCAACTGATTTCAATCAAAAAATTTCGTACAAACCTTGTAATTTTCTCTCAAAATTTCAATTATTCTTGTGTAAGTATGATTGTTAATCAATACTTTCTTGTTGGTAAGTGGAATCATAATGGCATAGCTGCAACACTGTTGCCAGATCCTGTGCAACAAAGCATTATATTATACCAGTATATTGGTGGCAAAAATACAGCAATCTGATTGGTGGAGATGTGAAAATGACAGAGCTATATTTGCAATATAGCACACTTGGAGCATGCACAAGCTGATTATATAGAAAAATCTCTGTTTCAACGTTTCATGCCATAACTCCAATATACTGTTATGATATCACAGTGATAAACCACCCCAGCTAGAGGTTCACCACTGAGTTTTGATTAGTTCCAGTGACACATGCGCACTTGCTGTCGCTTGGGAACACTGTACATGTCATGAACTGGTCAAAAATTTGTGATATGCCCCACACTGGGAATACCTTATTAACTTATACTTAGGAATATTTTGTTATAAAAGGCACTGTATGGTAAGAACATATTGTCTGCTCAATGAGGACGGGATGCTCTATTGTACATATAGCAACTATTATTTTACAAAAGAGCGATAATTTTACGAGTACTGCATCTACAATTTTCAAAACCATCACCTCTTTACTCTGACCAAATATGGTAGTTTGTAAGAATTCTGGCAAGCATAGATTACGGTAACATAAAATATTAGTTGCGATAATAAAATCTTAAAAATTTACACAAAATATTCACAGAAATATTAAATTTAACTTACTTTCATAGAATATCCAATAAATCTTAAATATTTTGAGGTCAATATCATAATATATATTATAAATTAGCAGTTTGATGAAAACAGCATTTACTGTTGACCAATCAGAAATACTGTTTTTATTATTCAAATCAGACTCATTTGCATATAGCACACTGTACAAGATTGTCTGAGAAGATATAATTTAAAAACACATGCACAGCCAATATATAGTTAGTGTAAAATAAATGGTATAAAAAAAAAGTTGAAATACAAGAAAAATTTAACTAGCAGCCGGGTGAAGGAAAAGTTTCTCTAACAAAATGTCTACCTTCCTTTCTGCAATAGGCACAGCGTTTATTATTTCCATCACCCATAATGCTTGGCGTTCAAAACAAATGTTTAAAACATATCAATACGAGAACACGACCACAGTATTATTACAGCCCGATTTGACTTGTCAAAAGGGCTCATAAACAAAACAAACAATAAACAATACACATACAATACAATACCATAAACAACATCAAAAATATGAAAAACTGAGAAACTCTAAATTAAATATTAGAAGCTGCAATTGAGCAAGTTATTGACAAACTTGCAAAAACAAAACACATCAAAACTGCTGCATTGAAATACTGGGCATATGCCAGAACATTAAGTTATGACCAATATCAATGAGATTGTATGTAAGGCACTTGGGTATGTGGTATGTACTGTACATTGTAAATATTTTCAGCAGTTTTAGAAGAAATAACTGGAAGCATACTTCAGGAGATCACAATATCTACAAATTTTTGACATAATGAAAGTAACTGTCTTAAAGAACACTATTAAAGGGAAACAGTCATCAGAGCTACACCTGTGCGAGTCTCTTACAAACAATGAACCTCATCATCATAGCTACAACATTTAAATTATACGATGATAGATTATGACAGACATGTTTTAACTTTCATCAATCACCATCGTACCTTGGGTAGTGTTTACATTTGGTCGTATGGGGCCCATACAACCTTTTGAGCACAGTTCCGACGACTGTATCCCTTTAACAACTTTTGCAGCGATGTGGAATTATATTTAAAGCTTGATTGAATTTAACTTCCCTTGACTTTAACTTCCCTTGTGAAAAAAATACTGACGGAGACATGCAGCCACATAACTGGCTACAAAGGTTTCTCCCATGCAGCACATAAAATTTAAGTCTGGAAAACGTATCAAATGATATGTTAGATTTACACATAAACTCCAAAAGGGATTGTCTAATTTCAGCCACAGGGGGCGCACTAGCTGCAACCGTGATACACTCATATGGAAAGGCGAAATAATGGCATTTGTAAACTTTTGCCATTGATCATGATTGGATTATTTGTGTATCTGCATTGTAAATATCACTGAATGATCTATAGGATATGAATGCCTCCTACGTGTTGTTCAGAATATTCAAAGTATATATCAAACATTCTGTGTCATATTAATGTAAAAACATGGCATCTTTGGGTGCCATAATTTTTCCCTCCAAAGTTTGAGCGCAACATTTTATATATTTTTATGCAATTTTTCTGTATATTTTTTCATAGTCTTGGACTGAATTGAAATGATTGAATACTAGCTTGGGTTTTTTATCAGAATTTTGATAAAACTTAACTTCGGCCCTCAAAGGGTTAATGTAAAAACATGGCATCTTTCCTTGGTTCCATACTGAAATGTACACTCTGTTGTATTTACTGATATGACATGCGGAAAAGTAGCTGGTTTAGTAAAATGTGAAATCTCTCATCCATTAGCTTGTACCACTAAACCATTTGTTCATTACAACTGACACTTATTTGTTGAAAAAACAGCGTACGTATGATATTGTACATTTTTTAACTGGGACTAAGAAACTGGATGAACTTACAAGATATACCGTGATGCCCCTAGTTAGTAAAAAAGTCAAACATGTCGCGAAGAAAGTTGACATCTTCTTGCATGTACATTGAAAACATTTCATTCATTCCTGTAATGAGCCTGATCTTAGCACAAAATAATAACTTCAAAATTTTATACTGATTCAAATAATACCTGTTATTTGTGACCTTCAGGAAATATGACAAACTGTAGTTCATGCTCTCTTAAAATGAATGATCTTTGTAAGCATGAAGAAACAGCTTTAGTGTCTTACAAACACTGTCACAGAATAATGCTGCTGTAAACAATAATAATGTTCATGACATAGGCATGTTCAGAAACACGCCAAATGTGTCTTCTCTAAGCAAATTATATGGAAGAGTTGTCTTTAATATGAAAAACTTACATACCGTTAAACACTTTTCCTCAAACTTTCCTGAATGAAACTTTCAATCACTCTCTTTCAAAATCAAGAATAGAAATCAGGGGTCACCATGCAAATTTTGGTACTAGAGAAACAATTTACTCAATACATGTATTTACTAATATTTGAAATTCAAAATGGCCAGCATCCCTGTGTTATATCTATTGGGGACAATAGTCAGTTCCTGATTTTCACAGAACAAAGTGGGTTAAAAGTTTATTTACTCAAAGCTTCAAAACAAGCCCCCACAATTGGCAGGCCAAAATATAACTGTAAAAGTTTGAGAGTGAATATTTGACCCCAAGGAGCTTAATTTCTACCATAATGTCAAACTCCTCTTCTTTAGATAACTTTACTATGTAAATTGTACTGTTGGTTTAAAATCCTAGTTTATGGATGTGTTGGTATGTATTGTAAGGTAGTTAACAGGTACAAGTTAAGTAACCAATAGCTAGTCTTCTTACTCTTTCAAAAACAAAACGTCTCCTACACAAAATGTAGGAGGTAAAAAGGTGGGTAGAAAATGTCAAGCACATACTGTATTACTGTGCTGGTAGAATTCCATATTTCATTTCCGCAAGTAATACATCTCTCTGTTCCTGTGTCAAGGAGTCTGTCGGTGAGACGCCTGGAATACTGGCCGATGTCAAGTTGGGTTCTCTTCCGGATGAAGAGGATGCGGATCTTGTTGTTGCTAAGGAGTTTAAGATGGCAGAGAAACATCAGCATGGTTAGTTATGCTGTAATACAAAGGTGAAAACTGTTATAAGCTGGCATTGTTACTAATAATGCTGTAATTCATAAGTGAAAACTGTCATAACCTGGTATTCTACTGTGTGCTAGTCTGCCATATCGTGTTTTGTGTACAAATTCTGTGATTCAGCTTGCTATATTTTTTCCATAATGCAGTATAATCTAGGTTATACAAAGTGTATGTTACTCATAAAACTTTTTAGCCATAGGGTATTATGTAAGGTATGTTTACTCATAGAACACTATGGCAGGTTCTACCCTGGCCTATATTTTTGATGCTTATGGATATAATATACACGAGGCATTTTTTGGAATTGCAATTTGCATCATCCATAATATCGGTAATCTGTTGTACAACAATAAAATCAATATGTTTTTGTTGTTTTGTGTGCGCATAGAGTGTTAGATGCTGCCACAGCAATGCATGGTGGGATACGGATTGCCATCCATACAGAAAGTGGTTAAACATTTCTTTGTTGTATGAAAATAATGCTGAAGGAAAAGTCTAAAGCCACTAAAAGCATGAAACAAAGAATTGATTTTACAAAGAAATATGGGAATAATGAAGTTTCAACAGGCGCCTTCTACAGTCCTCCAGAACTTTAACCAGCCTTTGGCATTTAATCTTGCCGGCTACTAAGTATTAATTTGGAAATAACTGACTTGAAGGTGTGTCAGAGAAAACGTGGGAGGATGATTAAACAATCTAAATGCTTATAAGTCCCATCGATCAGGCATACATGTATTACCGAGATAATCTGAAGGCGAGTCCATTAGGTAGCTACCCTCCCTCTGTCTTTGAGGTGTGCCGCTATGCTGTCTGCCATAGCTGTCTGATAACTGTTAAGAAATAAGAAAATGACAAAAGTGACCATTTATAAAGATATGAAACATGCATTAATCTCTATCTACGAGACATTTCTAAGTATTTCTACCCTTCAACAGTGCTTTTGTTACAGTGCTATTGTTTTCAATGTATTAAAGGGGCCTACAAATACCAGGGGGTTAAAGAGTGAAAAAGTGCAAAGTTGAATGATTTAACACACAGGCGCTATAGATAGAACACGCTTTGGGGAGAGACATTTATACTCTCAAACTTTTACAATTCTTTTCTGATCTACCACTTGTGGGGGTTCATTTTAAAACTCTTGGTGTAAAAAAACTTTTTACTAGCCTAGTTTTTCAAAATTCGCTATCTCTGTTCCCAAAATTCGCATGGTGACCCCAATCTCTATTCTTGATTTTGAAAGAGATTGGTTGAAGATTCCTTAGGGAACGTTTGAGCCAAAGTTTAAGTCTTTCACTTTTGAGGCACATACTACCTTGATTTTGTTTTAACTCACTTATGCCACTTTACAGTAAACCTGAAATCATGGAATATAAATGCTGTGAGTACAAAATGATGGGTGCACTCAACCACTGTCTCTTTAATCTTCATGGTTTTTATCTTTATCATGGAAGATCACAGAAACTGGTTGAGTACACCCACCATTTTAGACCCCCTGCGTCCGAATTCTTTCCCCGAATGACTTTGATGTTTGTAGTTGGACTGTCAGTGTACCGGTACTTCTTGGAGTCGCTACAAATGCTGTGTCAAATGAACCAAACAGAATTCTCAGCAGAAGGATTGATACTCAGGGACAAAATTGTGACCTTTAGACATTGTTTTGACTGCTTTTGTTTCAGCTGAGAATACACTTACACTGTAGCATTAGCTGTAACGTTTGAGGTATTTCAGTACTTTTGTCCTTCCTGTAAAATATACTTTTTGTCCAACTCCCAAAATCTTAATGTCTTATAATGTTTACCTTGTCAATATAACCAATATATGTATGTAATGTTCAATTTTACTATGTTGGTAGGTCTCATATTTTGTATTTTCACACATTGATTGCACAATTTACACAATCGGCCATATTTGCAATGCATAAAAGATTTTGGCTTGAGTATAAATATTATACAATAAGCAATAAGCATTCATTAAAAACAATTTTTCATATGAAATACAGATGAATCGTTGCCCTGCAGAAGGTGAGCTTGTGCAAAAAACTAATTTAAAAAGATTTGTTTCTGTGCATAGCTTCTTTCTGAAAATACAGCAATGAAAAATATTGAAACAAATTCTCTAGTTCTGGTAATGTCGGCTTTCCAAACTTATGTTCATGTGTTGTATTGACTTCTGATTACATGTACGGTATTTGATAATGCTAGGGAAGTAGCTTGTACAAACACACCATCTTGTGACTTTCATACACGATTCTTCTTCCCTGTCAATCTCTGCTCCAGAGAAACAAGTCAAAATGCAATGATGCCAAAGTTTTCAAGTGATTTGTGCTGAGACAAGAAACTCTGTTTTGTCCATGTCCTTGAAATCTATCCCATACAATTTATGTAGATAAAAGTAGCCATTTAAATATTTTCCCAGTGAAATAGAATAAAATTATTTTACCGAGCTGTTGCCATTTTGTCCAGCCCATCCATCTAGACTTGGACCTGGTAGTTCTTCCGGACGATTGTAGGGTGTTGGACCAACCTGCCTCTGTGGTCTGCCTAAGTTTGACAATGGTGTAGATCTTGCGGAGCCATTGTTCGGTGCTGACATTTGACTGAGTCTGCTCTGAGCCTGTCCCAGCTCATCCAGAGTCTTTTCCAGCTGAAGTTGTTGCATTCGGAGTTGTTCACTGAGCGCTGCATTTTCCCTCTCCAGTTTTGCTTTGTCTTCAGCTCCGTGGATTGCCCCCGCACCCACTGAGCTGTGGGTCGGGTGTTGTGAGGGAAGTGTTCCGTAGTGGGGCAGGGGCTGAATGAGCTGCATTCCGCTTGTTGAAGCCCCCAGAGGGGGCTGTGAGTACGGATATCCCATTCCCAGATTGGACATCGGCATTCCCAACTGCTGCTGCAGTGATCCGTTGGTTGCGGTACCAAATCCAGAAAACGGATTTGTAGAAGACCTCGGAAGAGATCCGGTATGACTCGGAAAGACACTTCCGGCACTAACAGTCCCTGGGATATAAGCTGGATTTTTAGGGTTTCTTTCAAGAGTTCCCGGATCAAGCACAATGCCGGCTGCAACCCCCGATGTTGGGAGCATTCCGGCATTTACTGTTCCAGCTGACATTGCGGGTGAAGTACCAAGTCCTGAAGTCGGTGACAATTCCTGAGAAGATGGCGGCACCGGATTACTGGACAGAGAGAAAGCTTCGTCAAGGAGTCTGTTCACGGCTTTCCTTTCCTCGTCCCTTCTCAGTTGCCGTTCCATCTCTTCTTGGAGTTGTTGCAGCTCCAGCTGCTCTTGGTAGAGCTTCCGAGAAGAAAACAGAGGTGTGGTGATGAAAACAACTGTAACTATTATGTCATGGAAAAAATCACAGAAATAGTTAGTCTTGAATACCAGTATGTTGTATTTAAATAAACTAAATTACCAGCATGCCAGGAACTGGAGTGTTTATGAGTGACGACCTGCATTTATATACAACATAAGACTTCCACTGACAAAGATTTATTATGTTATTTTGGCATTAAGCATTGTTGCAATCTTACAACCCTTTACATTTGGATAGTTCATGCCTAGAAAGCGAAACTTAAAACTTTTGCCCAAATGTTCCTCAGGGAAACTTTAAACCACTTCCTTTCAAAATCGAGAAAAAAAGTAAGTGTCACAGTGCAAAATTTGGTACTAGAGAAACAAATTATGCTATATTTTACTGACACATGAAATTCACAATGGCCACCCTCCCTGGGGTAACTCTATTGCAAACCAGAAATTCCAATTTTCACAAAACAAAGCCAGTAAAAACATTTACTTCATAAGCTGAAAAAAGAGCCCCACCCAGTAGTGGACAAAAATTGTATTGCAAAAGCGTGAGAGTCTGAGTACCGTATTGGTCCAAGAGGCGCATTTCACCCTAAGTCAGTTTTAAACTAATCAAAGGGACAGGATTCAACATCTGTAATGTTTTCAGTGGAAAACTTGAAGTTGGGTCTGTACATTACAAGATAACATATATTACAGATTCAATGTCCTTAACAAGTAACAAACATTTTAATGTTGAAAGATGTTTCCTTCATATTTTTCTCCCAAGTCACTTCTCTTCAGGTTAATTAATGTCATTATAGTTCCTTTGTACAGAGTTTAAAAAAAAATATGACGTGTCATTACAATGTATATTAGCATTCACATACACATAGTTTCTTGACAATCACTGCCACTATCAAGCTCATATATTGATGTCTAAAAACTCTAATCACAGTTACTTACAGGGTGGGAGTCAACTGGTTGGAACAGCTGCTGTTGTGCCTGTGGGGGCAACTGTTGCAGGTAGTGTTGTTGCTGGGGCAGCTGTTGAGGAAAGAGCTGTTGCTGCGGCAACTGATCCACGGTGGGATGGGGCATCCAGGCATATCCCGATTGCAACCCAAGCTGCTGACCATTGTACTGGCCACCGCCTGTGTATGGATCACCCATGTATTGCGTAGTTTGAGGCTGTGGGTATTATACGAAAAGTAAACAGTGAATCTTTTAAAATGATGATATATTTCTTATTATTCAGTTTTGTAAGCTATTTTCCTTATCCATAAATTACAGGTACTCAGTTACAATATTCTTGAGAAAAAAATCAATTTTTTTCACTTTTGGTGCTTCCACATTATGCTAGATATTTGGCATCAAACATCTTGGATAATGTAACTATAAGCAACATTGACACTGGTTTTCAAACTGCAGCTGCTTGGAGATTTCTTAGAGGAATGCTCAAGTCAGTGAATTTCAATTTTTAAACAGGATGTTACAGGACCGTGGGCGCACAATAGATGGATTACTGATGACGCAGCCATTTGCATACACTGGGCGGGAGTTTTTGAATTCTCATAGTATCGGTTTAACCGTATGATAAATATGAAAAGAGGTGTCAGATTGTCGTACAGGGAAAATGTTTCAAAACATATGTGCTCTCCAACAAAAAGTGGAACATTTTTTCAGTTTATTTTCGACTCAAGTTTAGTCACTATATATTCACAGACATCATATGCAAGATTCAATTACAAAGAATGCCTGAAATATGTCAAAATTATGGGATTCTGTGACCAAACACGGCACGTCCCATCAGTAGGGTGGCTTTTTTACATTTGCATAGATTTACGAAAATCTGGCTTTTATAGGGGAAGTTCCTGTTTTGGATAGCAAAAGTTTAAAATCTCGCATATTCCCAGTTATCAAAATTTGTACAGATCACGAACACAACAAACTTGGGAACACTATAACATAACATACACTTATTCCTTTTTGCTCTTCTCAGATTCTCAAAATGTTTCAGAAAAAGTATATGGCAAAACTGTCTCATTTTCCAAGGATTGACTACATTAGGTTATTATGGATGATTTACCATACATGTACTTCAAATTTCAAGAAAAATTTAGTGTATGACATGACAGTTACAATGGCAAAGAAGCAAACAGCTGATGGATTATAACTACGGCGTATACTCATGTTGCACATCAACTTGGGTTGCCGAGCTGAATCACCATAGACAAGTATTTGTTGCTAGGTCATATCTTGTTGCAATGGAAATATTTTTGGATAAACCAATTAAAATTCGCGATATACCAGTACGTCCTACTTACATATCTTCCGCCAATTGGTCTCACGCTGACCAGCTCTACGTTGTCACTGTCGGTTCCTTCAAGGTCATGATCAGCGATGACTTGTCTAGGTCGGGCTCTCGTGTTTCGACCCATTTTCTTGACTTTCTGTTTTGCAAAAAGAATCAGAACAAGAGTTGTTTTCATGACGTAATCTCAGATCAAACATTTGGAAGAGATTTAGAATGAAATGAAATTTTCATTTCAGTTATTACATTTACTGCGGCAATTGAACCCTTTCTTTCCCAACTTGGAGTCTAATATATTTTCCAAATTATCCGCAATAATAGAGGCATTACATCTACAGGCAGTGTTGACAGAACAAATTGTGAGCATTTCTATACCCTCACGGAAGAAATAAAATGTTAAAAATGCTGAACAAAAAATGCACTAAAAGCTGCAATATTGAAGTATCTATTTGCCGCAATTTCTAAAAAAATTCCATATTGGCTGAAGTACAAGATGCAATTCATACTAACAATTTAATTATTCTTCTTTGCCCAAACACTGTTTTCACAGACTTGTCTAAGTAAAACATCATGCCTTCACACCGGCGATTTTCTCAAATTCATTTGAAAGTGATAGTATATTCAATCATAGCAATGTGTTAAATAATAGTGATCTAACTCTCCCTTGATTTTATTTGTCTAATTTTGACGTAATCTCGAAGTATCTTGGCAAGAGCACATATCCCTTAATCTTGCATGTCTTTCAATAACAGAGTTCATATGAAATTGAGTGTTGATGGTTGCCATAATATACAGCTGATTGAGATACATGCTAATTTAATATACACATAGGCAAAGTGTAGTGTATTTCTTGAATTATAAATTTAGACCCCCAAAAAGTAAGTTTTGTTTCCAATCCTTGTCCAATTTACACCTGCCATGTCAGTATCTTTCCACTTTCTACAGCTGAAAAAATTGACTATGAAAAAATGACAGTGTGCAACGTACAGAAGAAAATGCACGTATTACAAGTATACAACAATGAAAATGGACGTTATCACTTTCATCATACCACGTGTCAGAATTACTAAATGCATGTTAACTTCCCTGATTTTGTGATTTTCATATTGGTAGTTAGGTCTTTCAGCTAACCCAAAACAATCAAAATACAGAAAACATGTTTATACCACACTTTTTTGTAAAAGATTTATGATGATAAAAAACCTTCCTATGCTTTGTTGCCTTTGTTCAAAATATTACTAGTTTGGACACTGTACTTCATACACTAAGCACTATATCATAATTCACTTCCAATACTTTCAGGAGACTTACAAATTGGACTTCTCCATTGGGTATTTCCGAGGACGGCATGGCTGCCTTGTGTGGGTGTTTCTTCCATCGTTCACTGCGGGCTTCTTTCATTTGTCTGCAAATATTACCATATGAAAAGTATGGGTCACACAGTTACATGTATCAAGTTCCGTGACAACAAATATGGATTCAATCTATTGTCCAACGACGCAGATAAAATAGCAAGTGTTTGTATGTGAATTGCCATGAAAATTTGCAATCAGGGTTTTATAGTATATACTACAGTAAATGCAGTGTTATACTGCAGTAAATGAAGTTTTGCTCTTACCTTGCAGCTGGCGTTGTTTCCTCTGCCAAGATTTCATCAATCTAAAATCAAAACACAAACACAAATAAATTTGCTTTCACCTCTTTACATGACATTCGCCATACTATAGGCAACATTTGATGCTGTATGATATTTTTTCACAAATACCTGGCTCAGTCACCTCATTGTAGTTTCTCTGTGACATCCATTCAACCACCAGTAGATAAGTCGTAATTTGCACTTCATCCAATTAACCATCAAAGTAATGTATAGTATGTGAAAACTCAGGACAAGGCAGCTTATCCAAAAAAGATCACACTGACCGAGAAATTTTGGCTGAGCCAATCAGAACCTTTCTGACTGAGCAAATCATAAATAGGCATCTCCAAGTCTAAGCCAATCATGAACAAGAAACTTTGTGGCTGAACCAATCATAAAAGAGCTTTCTGGCTGAACCAATCACAAACAAGAGACTTTCTGGCTTAACGAATCATAAACAATAGACTTTCTGACTAAGCCAATCACACTTTAGTCTGTACATGTACACACCTCTGGCTGAGCTGCATACCACAGATCTCCCTCCACTTCTCTCTCACTTGTTGGTCTTATCAAGTTCTCCAGTCTCTCTCTTTCTTTCTGTTTCTCTTTTTCTTTCCTTCGTCTCTCCTTGTCCTTCCTAAGTTTCTCTCTCTGCTTCTGTTTATTTTTCCATCTCTCGATTTCCATGCTGAGTTTGTCTGGTTCCATGTCCTTCTTTGTTTTGTACCAACTCTGTGAAAAGGACATTGTATTGCTTCAATACCATATTGTGGACTGAAATACAGCTAGTGTTGCTTAAACCTATAGCTGCCATGGTTGGGTGAAAATTTGATGTTATCAATGGTGATTGTGGACTTCTTTATAGGAAATTCAGGGTGATTAGGGATAAAGAATTCAGTCACAACTTACGGTCAATAATTGCATTGCTGATTTTCACATGCAATGAAGTAGCTCACAAGAAAGTACCATGGACGTTCAATGAGGAAACAGTGCTGACATCCCTTTAATATCGCTCAACTGAAAAAACTATCTCTGTCAGATCATTATTCTGATGGTACTGAATGTACCGGTAGTGCATCATTTCAAGTGTCATGTACATGTGTACTCCCTGTGATGGGATCTGACAGGTAAATATTCTAGTGACATTTCTGGTATTTGCAGCTTTGCATACATGTACCGGTAAGTCAGTTTATGGAGTTATCTGAACACCCCATGGACAGAAAGTGGCGGTCTATGTATAGCTGTTTTGTTGGATACATCAAAACCAACAATCACAACAATTGCGTCTGTAATTACTCAGTTAAAAAAGGTTGTGTTGAAAATAAAAGCATCATTGTGATAATCTTTGCAACATACATGTAGTTGGGCTAAACCATTCTGATTTGGGGGTGGATGGCATTACCTTTGGAACGCCAGCTTCTTTCATCATTTTAATCTGTTCAGACTCACGATCTGCCGTTCCGACTAACGGCGTTTGCTGCAAGGTCGGCAAATTCGACAAATCAAACAAATCCGGTGTAGGTATGCTTGACTTGAACTTGACTGGTGGCACATCCTTGGTGTCAGGGTTTTCTTCAATTTTGCTCATCAGTACCACGTGTGAGAAAAGACTGTTGTCCCTGTCTGGCTCTTCAATCTGTTTGTGTAAGTTACATGAAATGATCGCAGGCGAGTTAAAGACTTTTATGAAAGATTATGTGATGTTTTTATCCATTAAATACAGCAGAGCTTCTTTATACGATACATGTACCTCATCAGTGACATTCTAAAGTGTACTATAATTCGACTAGTCTACTGCAAATGGGGATGGGAGCTCACACTTTCAGAAGTCTTGTTATTTATGATAGTGGCAATAACCTGAACCAAAACAATAAACAGCGATCACTTCAACCGGTTTGAGTAATTTTGCACTTTTAAATTTCTAGACAGAAAAATCAAATCTCAGAAAGGAGAATTAGAATCTGGTTGTCCTGCTTTATAATAATTTCCAAATGAGATGTGAATGGATATTTCATTCGGCAGTCTGAGAATAGTTATGTTTACATCACTTATGATAACTAAATGATACCAAAATCATTACATTTTTAAAATTGCTTTTACTCACATCCATGCTGACAGCAGACGTCAAGCTTTCGTAAGAACTTGCTAGCTTGACTGGCCTTGCTACATGGTAGCCTTTAGGTCTGCGATCCGGAGGTATATCTTCAATGTTCCTAGGTTTAATGCTTAGACTGTCACCGTCACCTTCAGACACAAAGCTGCAGAAAAAAAGTTATAAGTACATGTAGTGCATAACAATATGTAGAACATGACAATATACACATACCTGTACACTTAGAAGTGTCTCAGGAATAATGACAATTAAGATAACAGTTTAACCCTTTCACCCCCAGTTCCCTGTATACAGGTCCAACTTTACCATAGAAAACAATGGATTTGGGACAAACCATGATGGTGAAAGGGTTAAAGAATAGGTAAAAGATTGTTTGAAAAGCTCGGGTAGCTTTTGTTAGGAACACCATCATGATAAACTTTATTGACTCAGAGGTTCTCCACCCAAGTTGACCACTGTTCCCTTTTGTTCATCAAAACAATGATATCGGTGAACATCAAAAATGATACAGGGTTCCAAAACCTTTACCCACATACTCGTAAAAAACACAGTATATTCAGAATTTACAAAAACTTGTTCTTTTCTGTCAAAAAGCATAGTTATATGATCAATTTTGTATCATTAATCACCTACTTCAATCGCTGAAGGGTTGAGGTTTTGATTTTTCAAATCCATAATTTATACTGATACAAAGATTGACACTGGTCTGTATAGGAAAATATAGCAAATCAATTGGTGATAGACCAGCCAAGCATTGCTTGTATTAAAACCTTGCCAGGGAAAAAGAAAAGGCACAAGAAAAAAGCCATTGAGGGGGTATTAATAACTTTCTTACCTGGTTTGCTCAAACTTATCAGGTGACCGACGCTTGCCTTTGTATTTCCCATCACCAACCAAGTTATTGTCCAGAGCCGTTTCTTGAACTTGACCATTTTGGACACTGACCTTGCTCAGGTCAGTGGACGGTACCATGATTTCTCCTCTCTCAATGTCGATGCGAAGTCCAGCCATGTCGATGCTGGTAGTTTTGTCACGCTGTTGAGAAAAAGTTTGCAAGGAGATCAATGTTTTTATCATAAATGGAATGGCAACATGGCTAGATGATTTCTTTTGTGGCTAACTTAATAAATGGATCAACAAAAAGAGTGGTGTATCTTTTATGGGCAAAAATACAATTATACTGTACATTTGTTCTTTCATAAACATAAATTCTGGCCTGAAAATTTGGAACATCAAACATGCATTGAATGAAGCACATCATCCAATATGTAAATTAACTTCCACAAGAACAAGTCCAACGCTAAAATGTTTTGGCCGATATTTTCCACAAAAAATATTGAGAATCACAATTTGTATGGTCCTCTTGTGTAGCAGTATGGAAAAGGCAATGAATATTCCTTCCTTTATGTACCGGTATAACGACATTAACACTCAAGGCAGTACAAGATTGAGAGTTAGAACCAACCAGTTTTTGCATTACCAATTGTCATTTTTAACTCACGTAACAAAGTACTTTTCCTGCTACATTTTAATAGCCACAAACTTTTTCAACTATTTGCCATGTGAGTTTCTGGTCCTTACCATAACATATCATAAAATACTGTCAAGAGTTACCGGTATATTGGTTTACATATACCCCGGTATCAGTACGCCCCCTTCAGTATCTGACATAATTATTTTACACTAAATATTTTAAGATTACACTACGGTACTATGATACGTTTACAGGAAGCTCTGTTTGTCGAGACAGTTTTAGAGATCTGAACAAGGGAATGTTATAACATGCATATTACACATCATGTGAAGATATCCTGTTCACAACTACAAAATGTCTATAAATGTTATTTGAAAACTGACTGTCATCCCCGATTAGACTCACAGGCACTCATAGTGTCAAGTTTACACAGAAATTCTTAGTGCTTTAAACAATACAAAATGTATAAATGTATCTTGTTATGACATTGTTATTGTACAATGGATTCCCACCTTAACATATAACATATGTATATTACATTCTATTCTATTGTTACTATCAATATATATATATATATATATATATATATATATATATATATATATATATATATATATATATATATATATATATATATATATATATAAAACCACTATTGTAATGGAAACAAACACAGGCTGTTGCATCCTAAGCTAGTTGCTATGGACTGTTCTACCAGTTATGTTATACATGCAAAGGTGTTACTACTCAGTACATAGAGGTTATTTAAATATCACAAGTAAGCTTGTACTGTATTGTTGTATGTTGCTGTGTGTGGTCTACATAAAAAGGTATAAATGCTATTTAACAGAGGTAATGGCAAACATTATCTGTTGGTTTTCTTTAATGTTTTCACTTACACATATGTAAAAAATAAAGCAACAAAAAAGTTCGTAGAAGTGTCTGTTGTAAAATTGTAATCTACAGTCAATATCTTGACGAATCAACTGAATTAAATCAAAATATATTCTTAGCGAGGATCATAATAAATTTCAATGTTGGTTTTGCTTCTGACTAAGACATGGAGTTCAACTTCTGTAAAATGATGTACAAAAAAAGATACTTCATTCCTATCCAGAATGCTATTTTCAACTCAATGAATGTACAGTTCATCATCAAAGCTTTCTAATCAGACCAAACCTGTTGCTGAACCTTTTCTACTTGTGATTAATAGTTTATTATTTTGCACAATGAACTTTTTAATAATCTTCTTTTGAATCTGTACACCTTTATTTGTAATTTGTCAAACTACACAATTATTGTTTTTTGAAAGCATTGACAGGTACACAACGCAGATGGAAAGGAGTTTGACAAAGAGTCTATTATCTCTTCACTTCCATTTTGCTCTGAAGTTAATTGTATTTGTGATAATCTTCCAAATATGTCCCTGCTGACTTGACTTTACCAACAATTTTGGAAACAGACAGCCTAAAGGAATGAAACAGTTGATGAACGTTGTTGACGAATTTTGTCTTGATAAATGCAAAATTTGATCATCAATGCGGCCACTTCAACTGCCAATTTCACAGCTTCAATGCATATGGTGCGTTTGCATAGCAAAATTCTCATGTCACCAAAATTCTGATGCCGGCCCTTGCAACATAAATAAAGCGATGTGACATGAATTTCTAGTGAATGAACTAGTGGTCGTCATTGATGCCATCATGGAAGCCATGGTGATAGGAAATGAAATGCATGACTGCACAACTATATTGGCAAACAGCCTGATCATTTCGAGTCATCACTAGTGATGACATGATTCAGATTGCAATTCAGTTTCAGATTACTTGATACATTTCCATGCCATAAGTTTAACATGCATGACTTAGCATACAGATTACACATATTCTTTTTTTTCTAATCTGCTAAGAGGATAATACATGCAGCTCTAACTTGTGATAAAAAATGACACTTGACTTACGAGATCAGAAAATGACTCAAACACCTGGAGAGTTTGAAAGTTGAGAGGAATGAAAGCACATAGAAATACCGGTATACAGAACCATAGATTGAATGTTGACAAAGAAGAAGGATCTGCATTACGCAGCATGTGGTGGTATGGTCTGGCAGCGGTCGAGGCAAATACCACTGATTATTTAATATGCATGACAGTTTCCCCATGATAATAATGACAGTTGAAAGGATGTACCGTATGAAGAGAAAGCTTTTGAATTTCAGCAAAGTTCCAGAAAGTTCAAGGTCAGTACCTAAAAATGTAGAACTAATGTAAGCGGTTTGCTTTGGAGAAAGCTTTTAAATGTCTGTAACCGTGTACTCTTACAATTCAAAACTGGTCTGCAGTAGATGGTGGAATCATTTTCAAACTATCAATTTTCTATTGTCTTGCTTTTGTGATAAATGAATATTTTAATTTTTCCACATCAAGTTATCACTCAGAAGAGCTACAGTTTCGACATTCATATACATTTAGATTATTTGCTTCAGAATCTATATCCAAACGTTAACTGTGATTTTTGTTCTTCGTATCAAAATAAGGGTTTTGATAAAATTAGCAAAAGTGAGACACTTTCCTTTTGAATGTGTGTACTGCGATACATCAAGCAAAAAAAGATAATATATTGGTGTGAAATCCTGGGTCACTAAAAAAACGATGTGGCATCATGGATCTTTATGTAACATTGTAGCAACATGAAAATACCATATCAAGACTGTTCAAATGCAAATAGTTCCAATATCTGACATGATGACCTCAATCAGAACTGTACATCCTGTGCATGTGATCCTACAGATTATAAATGTTACATTTTCTGTAATCATTTTTACAGTGACTATCACTGTCTAAAGTGATCATTAAAAAAACTGATGTGAATCGTCTAGATCGATGCGTGTGAGAATGAGAAACAAGATCTTTTCCTTATTTGACATATAATATGTACGTTTTACTTTATACAGGTACATCAGCTACAATGTACATATAAAAACTGAGAAAAATTTTCTTCTTAGAAAGATAACAATTGCCATGTAGAGTATTTACCATTTTTGTCGGTTTTGTCTGTTTTTCAATTTTCTCCTCAGTTGCAGGTTTTTCTGACTGGTCTCTCTTACAACAACAACAGATAATGATGACGATAATGACGATGAGCACGACTGCTGACACTACACCAACCACAATCCAGATCCATGTGTTACTGCCATCATCTTCAACTGGGACATAAGTTGTCGGAGGTGATGTCACCTGAATCAAGTAAACAGAGAAAACTTTGTTATTATAAATGCATGGAGCAAACAACATACTTTAGACATTATGCCAGAAATAGGTCACAAGAGAATACTCAAGTCTTTAACCCTTTGCATCCTGACCCCTTGGTACCCTATGACATTTTTGTCCGAGCCGGGTTCAAAGGGTTAATAATTTTTCTGCTGGCACAGCTAACCACAACAACTAGATTATAGTGTTCTTCAATTTTACTGGCAATTATCAACATAAAATAAATAATTAATAAATAAATGACGATAACTGCCAGATAAAACTTGTTTGTACATCTTCCTATTGTCTCTAATAATAATGACACACTTTACTTACATGCTAGGTAGCAGACTATTACTTTTACTTAGTGGTTGTTAAAACTTCTTGGATTTGCTATTTTTAACAAAATATGATTATGTAACCTCATTATAAGGAAGTTTTTGTCTGATTTCCATTATATTAGCTGTGTTCATTCATAAGTGTGTACACTGATTATTTCAATAGTCTCTCTCTTGTGACATTTAAACTCCTCATAGTATACCGAGAATGCATCATTTAGGGAGGATGAAGATGTCTTTCAAGTCTCCGCTGATTAAGGCAAAAGTATCGGTATTGATCGACACATGGTGTGAGCTCACCCCTGAACACAAAATCCATGAATTGCACATCTAACTTTAAAGCAGATACCGTAGATTTGATATGAAGAAATCACGCGAATGTGACGATTGGAGGTTATAATATGTAACATACCACATGGCCGAGAGTTGCACTCATTTCAGCGTCAGAAAGAGTGGAGTAGGCATCGGTTGCCTCTGTCGCTGGAACTGTCTCACCACCAGACATCACGTAATACACTATGTCATATTCGTCATTTCCAGAGTCGGTACGATCAATAATCTGCAGAAACAAAATGGAAAAAATGCATATAATATTGGTTGATGATTGATAAATGGAACTCCCTTTGATGCTCAACATTATCATTAACTATTACGGGAGAAAAAATATATCATTAATTTTAACAGGATGAAAAATACCACAAGTGTACAAAATGTAATATTTGTGAATCAATACACTGTCAATACAATAACACAATCACTACTGTATGCTCAAACAAAGCCTTGCAATTTTTTTTTTCAAGTCTGGATTAATTTTCTCAGTCAGAATATGCCCCATTATTCACCATTTAAAGACTGCTTACACCAAATGCAGTGGACTTTACCTTGTTTGGGAATCAATACAGGAAGTGATTGATTTGTTTTACAGGAGTCACTCTGTGTAAAATGTCCCACTGCATTATGGGACACATTTTCCAACTAACCCTAATTCCAATCAATACAACGTATGTATTCACTCTACCAAATCCAGTTTGAAAGGATTTCAGACTTGAAGTTCAGGTAAATTCATTTTTCCTCCTTTTGATATGATTTACATGATGAAAGACATTTTACCATTATCACATTTCCTTCAATGCCAAAGTCAACGGTTGACTTTGAATTTGTGCCATTGGTAACATTGAGGCACCCAGTGGCATAAATTTGTATTCTGAAGATATCCAAATCACTTATACCGGTACTTCCATTCTCTGTCAAGGTCAAACGAGAGCTGTATTATAGAATTTGGCAGGAATACACCATTTTTTCATGAGGGGTGGCTGATTAACACGTCTGACTCTGAGCTGTTTCTAATCTCTCTTTTGAAAAGTTTTTGATAGATCCTTGAACAAATTCAAATATTGTACAGTTAGTACAAGATTTATTTTCATTACCGCATTTTTGAAGCTCTAGTTGTGATTAATCACGTTGTTTTGCATATTGTGAGATGGTTTTTTTATCTAAACCTTCATTCTGTTCTACCGGTACTGTACCATGTTGACTTTTGTGAGACCATTCCTACTTGTAATATGGAAATGTCCAAAATGTCAATTATTCATATCTTTGCTGAAATTTCATCTGTTATCACAACGCATCTGATGCTGAACAGGTTATTAAATCTCGTGAGTGCATCCTGCTTTAGAGCCGTTTAATCCACAGGTAATACATTACACTGACGTGTGTCTCCTGTCAGAAAGTTTATGGCTTTTTTCACTATATGACATTCTAACATTCCACTTCCTATTAGTAAGGGACATGTAGTAAGATAAAGTCCGTACGCTAACATTGTTGCAGTACAACCAATGCATGAATGTTCATGTAGAAAATTGTACTCTCATACTAAAAGTCAACTGGAACCACAATTCAAAAATTTGACCCTTAGGGCAGATTTGGAGTGAAGTTTGAACATGTCTTCATATTAGCAGCTACATGTAATTGAGACAGTGTACCGGTATATCTTATTCAGATATTCTGAATCCTATGGATTGGCTTAGTCTTGATCAGTCACATCAGCGCAAGTCATTTCAGCCATTCAATCAACTACCGGTACTGTACATTTAAGAACTACACAGCAAGTTACATATCAACACTAGGTTGCTAGCCAGCAGTTATAACACTGAGTCATAATTAAAATACAATTATTAACCCTTTGAAAGCTGAAATTTTTTCCCTCCAAAATTTTAGTGCAGCAACATTTTACCAATTTTTGTGAATTTTTCCGTCATTTTTTTGATAATGTTGTATTGTATGGACATCATTTTTCAATGGCTACAGTTTTTGATCAAAATTTGGTAAAATCAAAACAAAAATTCATTGGTTATATTTTATCAAGGTGACAGAAATTGACTTTGGCACTCAAAGGGTTAAACATATCTTGAATTGAAAGTCACTAAAAATGTGACCATCTTTAAAACTAATGTTGTTATAAATTTTGAAAAAGTGGTTTATGGTTTGGGAACTGTGGTGACACATGTCTGCTGCATTATTCTATTGTTAACAAAAAATTCCGTAACATGGTTGTGGAAACCATGGTAACAGTTAAAGGCCACCACTCTTCAGATAGAATATACCACTAGTTTTTAAATAGCCTAGTAGGCTTTTCTCGGAAGTAGTAATTATTCAGTAAACTATTATAAAGATAGTTGTTTTAATGTACCCCAGCAAGCTTTCCCCCCATACTGATTATGGTATGACCCAGTTGGCTATACTAAATCAATACTGAACTTGTTCACAGTAAGCTGGTGGTTGAAACCACCATTCCTTCAGTGCTGTGTGGATGTGGATGGTTTGTTTTATTCCATGATCATGGGAAAAATC
>LD343349.1:81840-114807 GCA_001465055.1 Ptychodera flava
TGGCGGTTCTGTTGTAATGTTTGTTGGAAGTTCAGTTGTCATATTCAATGGCAGCTCGCTTGTAAAATTTGTTGGAACTTCAAGTGTTGTGTTGAATGGTACATCAGTAGTAACATTGACAAAATCTTCAGTGGTCATATTTGATGGTGTTTCAGTTGTCAAATAAAATGGTGGCTCAGTTGTAATGTTTGTTGGAAATTCAGTTGTCATATTTGAAGGTGGTTCACTTGTAACGTTCATCGGAACTTCAACTGTTGTGTTGCATGGAAAATCAGTAGTAACATTGACAAAAACTTCCGTCGTCAGATTTGAAGGTGTTTCAGTTGTCAAATGAAAAGGTGGCTCAGTTGTAAAGTTTGCAGGAACTTCAGTTGTCATATTGAAAGGCATATCAGTTGTAACATTTACAAAAACCTCAGTGGTCATATTTGAAGGTGCTTCAGTTGTCAAATAAAATGGTGGCTCAGTTGTAATGTTTGTTGGAACTTCAAATGTTGTGTTGAATGGTACACCAGTTGTAACATTGACAAAAACCTCAGTGGTCATATTTGAAGGTGTTGCAGTTGTCAAATAAAATGGCGGTTCTGTTGTAAAGTTTGTTGGAACTTCACTTGTCATATTTGAAGGTGGTTCACTCGTAACGTTCATCGGAACTTCAACTGTTGTGTTGTATGGTACACCAGTTGTAACATTGACAAAAACCTCAGTGGTCATATTTGAAGGTGTTTCAGTTGTCAAATAAAATGGTGGCTCAGTCGTGATGTTTGTTGGAACTTCAGTTGTGATATTTAAAGGTGGTTCACTTGTAACGTTCATGGGAACTTCAACTGTTGTGTTGTATGGAAAATCAGTTGTAAAATTGACAAAAACCTCAGTGGTTATGTTTGAAGGTGTTTCAGTTGTCAAATAAAATGGTGGCTCAGTTGTAATGTTTGTTGGAACTTTAGTTGTCATATTTGATGGTGGCTCAACTGTAACGTTCATGGGAAGTTCAACTGTTGTGTTGAATGGAAAATCTGTTGTAACATTGACAAAAACCTCAGTGGTCATGTTTGAAGGTGTTTCAGTTGTCAAATAAAATGGTGGTTCAGTTGTAATGTTTGTTGGAAGTTCAATTGTTGTATTGAATGGAACATAATTAGTAATATTGACAAATACACCAGTTGTCATATTTGAAGGTGGTAGCTCAGATGTAATATTTGTTGGTACAGCAGCTGTTGTGACAAAAGGGACATCTGTTGTAAAATTTACAGGAGCCCAAGTCGTCATGTTTGAAGGTGTTTCAGTTGTCACGTAAAATGGTGGTTCATTTGTTATGTTTGTTGGAACTTCCGTTGTTGTGTTGAATGGCAAGTCAGTTGTTACATTGGCAGAAACCACAGTTGTCATATTCGAATCAGGTGCTTCCGTTGTCAGGTAAACTGGCAGCTGAGTTGTAGCGTTTGTCAGCACAGCAGTTGTGTTAAAGGGAACATCGGTTGTAATGTTGACAGAAACTTCAGTGGTTGTATTAGATGACAATTCAGTTGTCATGTTTGATGCGGGGGCTTCAGATGTCAGATACAATGGAGGTTCCGTTGTACTGTTTATTGGAAAAGCACTTGTATTGAAAGGGACATCAGTTGTAACATCAGTAGGAATTTCAGTTGTCATATTGGTCACAATCACAGTTGTCATAAATGGTGGCACTTCAGTTGAGATATTTGTTGACGATTCATCTGTTACATTTGACAAGACTTCAGTTGTCATGTTCCATGGAGGTGGGTCAATTGTTGTGTTTGGGGGTTCCAATGTTACATTTACAGAAACTGACTCAGTTGTGATATTTGGTTGAGTATCAGTCGTCATATTTATTGTAATGTAAGTTGGAGGTGCTTCAGTCGTTCCATTAATAGGTTCTGGTGTATTTTGTGACGGTGGTTGAACTGTTGAAGTATATGGCATCTCAATGCTGGTTGTTGGTTGCACTGTTTTAATATTTGATGTTTGGACTAATGTCGGTCTTGAGAAGAGTGCACTTGTGGACGAAAACAGCAGAATATCTGTTGGCAGCGGTGGCGTAGGGTCTCTTGAACTGGTTGGAATCGTAAAAGATGGCGTTGACTCAATTTCAGTAGGGCCAACTGATGGATATGGAGATATACCAATTGTTCTGGGTGAGGTTATTGACTCTGTTGCCATGGACACCATTACCTTTGTGGGTTGAATCAGACTGACTGTTGTCTGTAGGAAAAAAAAAATGAAGATATTTCAGAAATGTTGAACGTCAGAAAATAATGACCTGAATTTGGATACAGGAACAGTAAAAAGTACACATACATGTATAGGATGTATAGGTGTAAAGTGGACAGAACAGGCTTAGATCTCAATTGATAAGGAATACATCTGGACATTGAAACGTTTCTGATATAAAAAAAGAAATGTGGGAGTTACAGATACCAAAAGACATGAATTAACATTGCAACAAAATAATATACATGATTGATCACAAATGGTAAGGCGACTTCTTCATCTCAGCAAATAATCTGTGGCTATACCGGTATACTAATATTTACTAGTTAAATGTTTTGGTCTTTGTACTCTAAAGCTGACCATGAATGACTAGGGTTTAAATAGACAATATGCATATTTGCAAGGTAACAAATTTGAATACCAGATGTAAGGTTAACTACAATGACAAGAAGCATGTGAGCAGGAACAGATTCACAGTACACGATAACATTTTGCACAATATCACAATAACAGAAAAAGACACATTTCTTTAGGGAAGTGTTAAACCTCAGTATTGCACAGCAGGTTACAGACCCTTTGTGAAAGTAAGGAAATAATGTGTTCTATATTTTTGTCAAGTACTCATGAATAAACTGAATACTTCCATCAAAGTTTCTGCCAGTATACTTTTGTTTTCACTTTTGGTACTGACATTTTTGTATTTCTCATGAGTTCTAGGAACCAGAAAAACAGTAGATTAATCAGACTTTAGCTTTTGTTTCAAGTATCTCATGGTACCATACATGACAAACTATGCAGTGTTGAGATGACAGAACGTAAAGGCGGCTTTGAGATGCAGGCTGTGGATGTTACTAGTTATTCTTTTCAATATTAAACAAGACAATAATATAAAATTAAGGAAGCAAGTTCACAAGACAGTGTATTTAACATTTCAGTTCTTTGCACTAAAATTTGAGAGGTTTACACAGAAAAGCAAGTTTCTTCTTACAAATATTATGCATCATACTTTACGGATGGTCTTTCTGCACAGCCTCCTGAACGTTTGGTCACAGGAAGCAAAAAGGAATTCATCGATTACTATGTTTTGAAAATTTAAGTTACTTTTGCATCTAAAAATTGCCTTCTAGTTCAGCTTTCAAAACATTGTCCTTTGAAATATCATTGTCAATTCAGAAGAAACTAAAAAGTAATCATGGCAGGAATTACCATCCCAGGATACACCAACAGCAACAGAATGTGGCCATGTTTTGATTAGTGATGAAATAAAAAGGCCCTTTTAGTAACATATGGGTGTACCATAAGGGATAGGGAAAACTGGGTAGTTAGGTATGACAAAGGTATATGCCGGTAGGTAACCTAAATGCCAAGCTTGGGTCACTCTGAGGCTGGCAACCGAAGTCCATAAAGGGCAAAGAGAACCGTAAACCCTACTGAGGTGGGGTAGGACTTTGTAGTGATTACAAAGAAATGGTGTTTCAGCGGGTTAGAGTTCTCGGACAGTGGTAGGATTAGAGCGTTTGCATTGTATGTGGGTTTCCCAGGATAATCCTCCCACACGTAATACATTTTATCACTACTTGCCAACTTTGTGACCTCAGACCTGCCAACATTGGTATTACCAGCAGAAGTCATTCCCCGTGAGCCAAACAAAGCTGATGACTTGGTCAGGAACGTTGACTTTGAGAAACTTGAAATTGGCTTTGGGTAAACATCCATTGTGCTGTCAGTTCTCGTTATTAATGACCTTCTCCTTGAAATTTGAAGTGACCAAACTGATTCAAAAAGACTTGAGGATACACCCTGAACATTATCAGTAGTACCATTGCGAACTTCTTCCATTGATGATGGCAATTTTACTTTCGAACTGATTGGCATAGCCGAGAGCAAACTTCTCGACAAAAGGGAAACAGTACTTGATGTACCATTAACTTCAGGATTTGAAGATGTGGCAATATCATGCTTTGAAGAACTTCCTGTCAAGACCAATGCTATGGTGGTTTCTCTTGATATCACTTCATTTTGTTCGGTACTGTTTCCAACATACAGGACTAAACTGCTAGAGCTTTGTAACAATGTGTCTGTTTCTTTCACTGAACCAAGAACCTCTGGTGTTGGTGTCATGTCATCTTCAAAGTTCGCCTCAGAGGACTCCAACTGCCTGGCACTTGTTACTGTATTGATGCTTTCAGTTGTATCTATCTTTTGTGTCTGCAGGTTACTGTCAGATGTCTGTGAGTTTTGAAGAGTGCTACTGATCATTGTAGAGTGATCTCTGCTACTCCAGGGAAGAACAGATGTTAACCTTGGTGTTCTTTCGCTGGAAAGACTTGTTTGAAGAAATAAAGTTGAGAACACAAGATGAAGTGTTGGTTTGTGAGTTATTTCACTGCTCTCAATTGATGCTGAGCTTGAAACCAAACGTCCAGGGTAAGAGGCTTTAGGCCAAGGTGCCTCTGTAATCACAACTTCATCTGATAAACTTCCAGAGAACTGTTGCCTTGTGCTGTGTTTTGACTGATAATGTGCTATATTGGTATTGTTCGGAGGTGAAAATAAACTGTACACAGGAGAAAGAGCTGCTGTCTTTGTGAAAAGTGGTTCTACCGGTATATGTTTCATTGTTCTTGTTCTGAGTTCACTTACGTACATACTATTCAGACCAGCCTCAGCTGAGACAGTTGCAAATCTAGAGGACACTTTATGAGAAAGAGATGATTCTTGAACATGTGTCATCATGTCTGACACTATATCAGACCAAAAGAGACCATCTGTTGGATGCAGAGGCCTTACAGATCGAACACTAACCCATTTCTGGCTTAATACATCAGAGCTTGGAAGATCAAAACTAGGTTGCATGATGGTAGAAAATTCAGTTTTTCTCGTTGATTTGTGCTGTTGTGGCTGACTTTTGGTGGAGAATGATCTTGTCACAGTAACTCCTTTGCTTTGTGGATATTTAGATTGTTCTGGATATGGCATGCTTGAAAATGCGTGAGAACTTTCTGGGAGCTGTATTGTTAGCACATCTACATTTGTTCTTTCTTGTATTGTTCCTCTATAACTGCTGGTATATTTGCCTGAAGAGTGGTTATAGTTTACGCTTGTTGTTATTACTGGATATGTAACTTGGGATGATGGTGTCTCTAGAGAGATCTGAAGAAGTGACTCTTTCATCGAAGCTGTAGATTCAATGATCACAACATCTGACATTGTGGGACCATTTTTTAAACTTGGTGTGTGTACCAGGGTAACTAAAATGGTGGGCTGTTTATTTTCTGATCCTTCAATAATTATCGATTTACTGCTCTGTAACAATAATGGTGTTGCCAAACTTGGTGAGATTTGGTGCGAACTCTTAATCAAATGTGACAGGGACACAAATGACCTTTTAAAGGATGGTGTTGACATGATCTGCGATTGTGAGTCTCTAGATTGAGACGGAATTACACTGTGAAGTGTGTGTCTGGTTTGGCTGATTGGTAGCACTGATTCCATTGATGGCAGATGAATGTCATTTGTTGCACTTTTTACAAATGTACCACTTCTTGAAAGTTCTGCTGCTGACAAAGACAGGAGATTTTGGATGCTGGACATGACAATGTCAGTCTTCTCAGTATATGTTGGCGGATAATGAGAAACTAGTGATATTGGACTTCTCAGTAAGTTTGCTGAAGCCACTGATAATGATGTAATTGGCAGGACTGAAGTTGGCTGCCAGGATAGCTGACTGTCACTGATATTTGCTGTTATCACTGAATTAACGATTGATAAGCTTTGTTCCACTTGAGTCATCTTGTACCTTGTTGTTATTTCTGGAGATGTTGCTGTGGATGATTGAGTCTCTGAAGAGATCTCAAGGGATGACTCTCTTGGCAAAGCTGTAGCTTCAGTGATCACAGAGTCTGACATTACGGAACCACTTTGTAAACTTGGTGTTTGCACCTTTAACGTGCCCACTGAGTTTATCAATGTGGTGGCCTGTTTATTTACAGAGACTTCAATGTCCAATGATTTACTCTTTTGTAATGATAATGGTGTTGCCAAACTTGGTGAGATTTGGTGTGAACTTTTAATCAAATGTGAGATGGACACAGCTGACCTTTTAAAGGATAGTGTTGACATGATTTGTGATTGTAAGTCTCTCGATTGAGATGGAATCACACTGTGAAGTGTGTGTCTGGTTTGGGTGATTTGTAGCACTGATTCCATCGATGGCTGATGTATGTCATTTGTCGAACTCTTCTCAAATACCGGTATACCGCTCCAAAGTTCTGCTGGTGACAGAGAGAGGAGATTCTGGATGCTGGACAGGGTTAAACCATCAGTCGTTACAGTATTTATTGGTAGATCTTGCGAAAATTGTGATATTGGACTTCTCAGTAAGATCTCTGAAGCCAAAGCCACTGATAATGATGTAAGTTGCAGAACTGAAGTTGTTGGCCAGGATGGCTGAATTTCACTGATAGTAAATGGGCCATCAGTTTGCCATTTGAGGTGAGAGGTAGTATCCAAACTGTCTGGCAGCAGTACCTGAGAAGACACTTCAGCACTGCTGATAAATGTGGCAGAACCCTTCAGAACCCTGCTGTTCATCACTGATGTGACAGTGTGTGGTATTTCCACATACAGTTGGCTAAATTTTGTGGTTGATAATGATTCAAAATAACTGAGTTTACTCGTACTTGGCTTATAAATACCCTCTGTTGTTAGAATAGGTGCTGTTTCATGAGCTGATGATGAACCTTGGGTGAAATATAAGTCTCCCCTGGAACTGTGTATCTTGGAGGTTGTCAGCTCTTCGGATGGTGGAAAGACCTGTGACAGGACTATGCCTGACATCGTCATAATTGTACCTGTTGCGAGGCTCCCCAAATTGTCTCCATATATGCCTGAGTCTGTCATGGCAGTACTTGTTGAAAGGGCTAAATTTCTGCTTGGTGAAATGTCTGTATTGCTAGATGTTGTAGCATAATTTTCTGCACTTGTATATGATTCTGCAATGCTGGGACTTGCAAATGTTATTTTTGTCTTGTCTATGAATGTCATAGGGAAATCATATGTTTTCAGAATGCTTTGAGGAGGAAAGGAATGGCCACTTCTACCAGTACTTTGCAAGTAATTTGATGTCCTTTCACTTGGAAATAGTTGTGGTTGTTTGAAAGTGAGCAGATTTCCAGCTGAACTGCCATAACCTTCAAGCATGTTTATAGAGGTGAATACCTTTTCTGTTTTGTCTACAGGCAGTGGGGAATTTTTTTCAGAACTGACCAGACCATGCAACAATGAACTTTTGATTATCTGTGCTGAAACTGTTGATTCTGAAATGTTCACTAACATTTTAGAGATGGTACTTTGAGCAGAAATAATAGGTAGACTTTGTGTTGAAGACATCTGTGATTCACTGGATGCTAACTTGTTCCTACTTGGACTCATGTCACTTTTTGCTGTAGGAGTACTTTTATTGTGCTTTTCCAGGCTGTTTGATACCAACAATGTATGAATGAAGGATACCACTGGTGTACTGGAGATCCTTCCTTCTGAATCGATGATGCTGTCGACCAGAAGACCTTCAGTGAAATACACTGATGATTTCATGTGCAGCGAAGGAGTTTTTCTGATGCGCTGATGACCACTTGATGCCACAGTACTAGGAAATAGCACTGGAATTGTTTCTTCATTATGTAAAGTATATGGAGCAGGAGTGTCTGAGGCATAGTTAGTAGGGTATGTTGAAGATTTCTGACTATGCAATGGAAAACTTATGGTTGGTAGGATCTGTGAAGCTTTGTAACCTGGTAAATCTGTTTGCTGATCAATAGTGTTAGTTGTCTGAACAGCAATGTTGGTAAATCGAGATGAACTGCTCAATCTACTTGATCTAATTCCTTTTGTACTTTCAAACTGGTACGTTGGTAAACTTCCAGATGATAAAACACGTATTCCAAGTGTGTTTGTAGAAACCAATCTATCTGTAGTATAAGTATAGGAATTTGATAAGATAGAACTTGATATTTTTGCTGCAGCAGGGTCTGTTGATGATTCTGAGTATTCCATTGACATGACCATGATTGAGCTTTTGGAAGGTTTGATTAGGGATTCACCAGTTGACAGCGAAAGAGGATGTATGGAAGTTTTGTCACGATATATCAGTCTGGTACTTTTAAATACTGTCATACTCTCTGTGTCCAACACTGAATACATTCGCAGCATTTCTGAAACAGTTGCTGTCGATTTCCTGGGAGTACTTTGATCCAACCACTGTCCTGTTGTTGAAGGCGAGATCCCTGATATTTTGGATGGAAGAGGAGGCTCTCTTGAGCTCTGTACATTACCTATGAGTGGGCTACTTGAAAATTGTTCTGAAGTATAAATGCCTGTGTTTTTACTGAATGCATCTGAACTTTGGTTGATCATTCTTTCAAAGGTGCTGTTACTCTGCATTGGAAAACCAATCGTTCTAGTTGGTATGATATGAGACTTTGTGAATACTTGCGAAGATTGTGTCAAACTAACATATTCGTTTGTCATTGTTTTAAGTAGATTAGTATCTGTGTCTTTTACCAACAGGTGACTGGCCAAACTTGATGATGATTGTACAGTTCTGACTATTCCTCCTGAAGAAACATGTGAGGGTTGTACTAGCTGACTTACTATTGGCGATATCTGGGACACAACAGACATCGTTGGATGTCTTCTGGTACTCCCCCTTGAAACATCAGGCATTGAAATACTTGTAAATGTTGTGACCATGTCGTTTGTTGGTAGTAATGAATAATCCAATAACATTGTTGATGCCATAGTAATCGCTTTGTCCACACTACCAGTACTATGCACCGGAGAACTTCCTTTCGGTAATACATGTAAATAACTTGAAGTTGATGAAAGTTGCCTTGAATGCAAGTCAGTATAGTCAACTGCTTCACTATTTGCTGGCACCACTGAAGTATCTTTTAGAGAAACAGAATATTCAGTGGTCACTGAAACTGTGTCTGATGACGTATCTCTGAAGGTGCCTTGGACAGCATCTGACAAACTTCTCGTGAGTAGCTGCTGTGGTAAAAATGGAGTTGATTGAAATTGTCCTGAGTAGCTATAATCATTGGCTGGTAGAGCAGTTGTTGGTACTGTTGCGACATGTTCTGTTGGTGCTAGTTGATAAACGGATGACACTTCTGGAATATTGTCAGTGGAGTCTCCAAAAGTACTGGTGCTTTGAATAATGACTGGTAAACTATTTGATGGTAGAATTGGTGATTCAAAGGACACAGTGGAAAGTGTTGAATGGAGAGAGTCTACTTGTTCTGTTGCACTTGCTGGATATGATGTGGAGCTTTCAGTTGAAGTATCTGAAGCACTTGCTGTGAAGACGTTAGTAATGTTCCCCATGTACAATGGTAGAGTTGCAGTTTGTATGACATGTGACTTGAGAGACATTGATTGTTCTTGTTTTATACTCTGAAGGTTTTGTGTCACCAAATTGCTCAAAGGCAATTCTGAGCTGATCTGCCGAAAAGATACTGAACGTTCCAATGGAATTTCTGATGCAAGGGTGATAACTTCATCAGCTTTCCTGAGACTTCTGGTCTGTGATCTAGTTTGAAATACGTAAGGTTGTGTTGCAGTCTTATAACTATCTGTTGATGCAATACTTGTAAGTATTTCTGCAGGAGTGTTTGTCTGAAAGATACCACTGGCTAACCCAGATGACCTGCCAGTAGTACCGGTACTTCCTCCTGAATATGAAGTGCCAGACTGATGTATCTGTATCTTTGTGCTCAACAAAATCTCTGATGCAACTGAATCTGTCAGAAATGGTCTTGAACTTCTGTACACTCTTGAATCCAGTGATCTGATGGGCATGTGTGATATTGATACTTCATGTGTTAGTAAGATGGATGATATTAACAGTATTTTTACAGTATGGACTGGTATTTCCTTAAAACTGCTGATACTATGAAGGCTTGAGATTGTTGGTTGACGAATCTGTGATTCATTCAATGAAGTCTGTTGCAAAGTTCTGTCAAGGGTCTTTTCATTACTTGCTGGCAATGCAGTCATACTCTCTGCCAATGACTTTTCTAAAATTCCTGTTATTGACTTTTCAAAGGTAGCTTCAGCAGGAACGGGTGAAGTTTTTGTTGGTGAGATGAGTGACTCTTCTGGCAGTGACTGAACTTGACTTATCTTTGCATAAACATTTGTCAACATTGTTGTCATAGCTAGCCTTGAAGTCCAGTCTTCAGGAAGGAGGGTATATTCTGATGGCATTAATGAAGAATGTATTTCTTCAGTGATGGTTAGGGCATGCAGAGTTGAAACTGTAGTAGGCGAGATCAATGACTTAGTTGATGTTGGTGGAGGTTTTGATGAACTCTGAACTCTATCTGTATCTGCAATACTTGTAAAAGGGTCTTCTTTGTTGTGTTTGGGTAATGAATGTCTGGTTTGTTGAGGATGTTGCTCTGAAAGAGTTGTTGCAACATTTTGCATCAATGTAATTGTACTCTTGAATTCACTTAGTACTGATGTTCTAGGACTTGTTGTGACCAAGGTCTCTGATGGTTTTACTGAGTAGTCCAATGACAATTTTGATGTGAAAGGATCAACATACGTTTGTGTACTTCTTGTTGGTGAAATTTTTGATGATATTAAAACAGATGATTTTAGTTCTGGACTCCATTCATCAACTGTTGATGCTATACTTGTAACTACACGTATTGTTGTTCTTGGCATTGCTGTGTCCATGTGCAGGTTTGTAGCATTCTCCAATCTGTCCGCAAAACTGCTTGGGATGAAAGCAGGCAAACTTTTTGATGGTGCATAATTGTTCAGAGATTCATGTGACACTGAGTGCAAGACTCTCGAACTGACATGTGAAAACTGAGCACTTTCTGATGCCCCTGACATGTGGACTGTTGGTAACGATATGTCTGCAGATGAGCTTTGTGCAGTGTTCAATGGTTCAAACTGACTTTTGGAAAATACTGGTCCACTTTCCATGGGCAAGGTCTTATAGCCAGGTGACATAGATAGAAAACCTCTTGAGCTGTCGTATGATATTGTATCCATCACACGTTTTGAATGTGATGTTGAATATTCAGCTGACAGTTTTGAGAAACTGGTCGATGTTTCTGTAGAACTACTCAAGATTTTCAATGGCAAAGTTCTTGACTTTAAAACTTCTGAAAAGACAGTTGCTGTCTGAAGTTTTTCTAAACTCTCCTTATGACTAATAATGGTTCTCATTTCATTCCTTGGTTGTGCAGAAGTGGAGTCTGTTGCCAATAATGTATGTGGTATTTCTGGAGTGTGCATGATTCTTCCCACAGAACTACTGAGAATGTTCATTTTTATTGCACTTCTGGTTGGTAAAAGTGGTAAGTCAGTTGATTCTGAGGGATGTGGAGTAAAAGTCATGACATTATCTGCCATTGTTGTAGCAGAACTGGAGACAAAATATGATGAAAACACCCCATGTTCTGATGTCTCAAGTGAAACATTGGTGACCGTTCCATCAGCTGGGCTAACACTGTTTATTTGTTGACTCTTTGTTGGAGAAATGCTTAATATGGTATCTAATATTTCTGTTGAAGTAGTTTCAATATATGCTGCAGTGATTTTTGTAAGTGAATTATCAAAAGTAGCACTATGAGATATCTTATCTTTCGTGATAAACTTATTGATACTGGAAAACAGACCATTGTCAGAAGAGTGACTTGACATGATTGTAAACAGCTTTTCACTTGGATCCAGTAACACTTCTGACTGAGAAGTTTCCAACAAGATTAATGAAGAACTATTAGGCTTTCTGGTGAGTTGAGCAGTTGTACTATTTTCTGTCAACAGAGTAGCATAAGTGGACACACTGTCATGAGTAGCTTCTTCAATCTTGCTTAATCCAGATGTTGTTAAACTTCTTTCTGGTGACATTTGTGATTCTGTAGGATTTTCAGATGAACTAACCTGTGGACTTTCTGTCAATTTAAATGGTGTTCTTGTAGTAGATGAATATGGGTAATACGTCCCATCAACACTAGGAATTGCTTCACTTGAAGTACTTTGAGAAACTGCTGGAAATATACTTGTTGGTAAAATTTGTGACTGAAGGCTCTCACTGTCAGATGATGAAATTTCTCTGAAACTAGTTTGGAGGCCGCTGAAAACACCAGGTGTTTGACTCCTTTGAGGAGTTTCCAAGTTCAAATAAAATTCTGAGAGTCTTTTGCTCACTTGTGTTATCACCTTGCTGGAAAATATCTGTGATGGCTTCCATGTCCTCATGAAATCATTTTCACTGGTTTCCACGAACGTTTGCATATGTGACTTTTTTGGAAATGGTGACAGCTTCTGCACATTTTGACTTGGTGTGTTCACTAAAGCGGTCATGTCAGAACTGAAAAGTCTTGTTTGTGCCAAAGATGCAATGGTATAATGTGAAGATGTCATCCCTACTACATTTGCACTATTGCTAAAAGTACCAGGACTGTTTTGCATAGAGGCAGAAGAGATTGCATCATAGGAGGATGTGATTGGTCCAGGAATGATTGTTCTTGTGTGAAAGTCGAAAGTTGTTGGCATCACTGGGTTTGGTGATTTGCCAGTTTCTGGCGGCATCGACGGCACTTTGCTCTGGGAATCTGAAGCAATGTGTGAACTGAACTTTGACTGCTTAGATCTCTCCCTCTGGGACGACTCTTGTTTTGTCAAAACTGAAGTGGCACTAGCCTCTGACATATATATTTTCGATGCACTTGATGAATGCACGAGTGATGGCTGAAGCCTCAAACTATCTGCTTTGGATGAATGAAAACTCAAGTGAGAGTGTGAAGAATCTTCTCTGTTTGTTTTCACATATAAATCTGTGGTGCTTTTATGCATAGCTAAAGTTGAGAAGTCTCTAGAACTTTTCACTCTATTTCGATTACTTCCAAAGCTGACGGCACTACTGTCAGTTTGTGCTCTTAAATTGTCTGTGGAAAGTGAGCTGTGGAGATATAAATTGTCAGCAGTCGATGCAATCCCAAACTGTGATGGAGTTTCAGGTACGATACTGCTCACTGGCATTCTCCCAAATGGAAAGGCTGTGGGTAACAAGCCTGTTCTTGAATTGAAAGATGATGGTGAGTTTTCTGATTGAGAGATAAATGGAGAACTTCCAAGCTTTGAAGAAGTCGTCACAGAGAGGTCCATTTTGGTGGTAAGTGATTCAATGTTGGTTTGTGTGTTGGTAGAATGCTTCGGTGCAGTTCCTGAACCAGATCTGTCTAAGCGTTCTGAGGGATTATGGGTACTTAAATGCCTTGAAAGAAGTGACATCTGTTCAAAAGGTTCACTAGTTTGAACCAAAACAGTCTTGAAGAGATGAATACTTGGAGATGGTTCAACAAAAGTCCGATGGCTTGTTTTTATGTCATATATATTGTCAGATCCCCTTGATGCATCTTGATAAATACTGTTGAAAGGACTGTTAATTTGCTTATCAATCTGTGGTATTGCACTTGATGGAGATATAAAATGACTGTTCAAACTTGTATCTACTTCAACAGGATCTATTGCACTATCTGTAAATGACTTGATTGTACTTTGTTCAAATATTGCACTTGTAGATGCCTGAGAGGGCGCTGTAAATTCTGAAGGCTCCAAAATGGAAGAGATTGCAGGTATACTTTTCCTTCTGGCAGTACTCGGAGCAATGGAAGGTGTAGGAGAAATACCGGTAGTTATAAAGTCAAATTCTCCGAACATTGATACTGTTGAAGCCTGATCTTGAACGTTGAGGGATAAAAGTTTGCTTCTAGCTGCTGGAGTTTCTTGACCTGCTATCAGAGAACCTGATAATGTTTTGTCTTGCAGGGCAGATACGTCATAGTTGTCCTTTGAATATGTTTTTTCAGGAAAAATTGGTTTTGAAGCGACTGATGGTTGTATACGAGCAGTGGTATCATATACACTGGACCACGTGTGTGTAGTTGTTGAAATCTCTGATGGCTGTCGTGGAACTTTTGAAGATTGCTGAGCCAAGTTTACGACATTTGTTGATTCAATTAATCCTTGGCCTTGTGTCACGTCTTGTGTTTGAGAGAATACTGCTGCATCAGAATCTGTTGTTTTTAGCGCAGCAGTATTTGCTAATGGTGACGTATTTTCCCTTGTGTATGGAGACTCAGGTGAAGCAGGTGATGTATTGTAAATGATATTGGAGATCAATACTGGGGAAATGTCAGTTGGAAGCAAATACGGAGTAGCTATATCACTTGAATGGGCATTCTCACTTGTCATTAAATCATTCGCGACAGACGTCCTTCTAGTACTATAATCTGATTGTCTAATCTGGACACTACTCGTCAGTACTCTTTGCTCAACATGTTTTGTATCCATGACAACAGGTGATGAAATGGTTGACATGCTATAAGTTGCCATCAGCACACTCTTGGCAGTGGAAGATGCAGCTGCCGGATGAATTGTCGACTCTGATGGTGCAAGCTCATGAACATAATGCATGCTGGCTGCCATGGAAATGACGGGTCTCATGGCCCTTGTAGAAGTCTGAAATGCATAAAATGAATTGACATTCATTGATGTGATGATGCAGGCAATGCATGCAAACAGCCAAACTTCCCATCCAGATTGCATGCAAAAAATGTAGACACACATGCATACCGGTAGATTGACAGACAGACAGACATCAAACAGACAGACAGAAAAGATTTTAATGATTGTGAATTAATGCACATTCAACACAGAAGAAAATAGTGACAAGCATATAACATGCACATTTTTGCAATACAAGGATTCATGCAGTTTAGGCAATACCAGAAGAAAAGGGAAAAGAAAATAAAGTGCATTGACAAAAGTTCAGTGATAAAAATATCAATACCTTGATTAAGCTGTAATCTAACACTGCAAATATCCAAATATATATCGGTATACATATACAGATATTATCTTAGAGCACTGTATATTTCAATATTTGGTTAAATAATAATTTTGGTTGAATAATAATTTGTTGTGAAACGTGTTGAAATTTCTCTGCAACTGTACATTGCCTTTACAGCAGCTTCCGATTTTTCATTTTTATGCATGATGGTATTTAGACTCTAGATGTTGACAATGTCAATAAATTCTAACCTCAAAATGATAGTAACAGGTAATCATATTCTGACAAGTAATTTCCCAGTAGTATCATAGTTTTACATGGCAGCAGCTCACAGGCGTAGTCTGCTGGCACAGCAATTTTCAATGGTGGGGCGCCCTCATGCGAGGGAATACATTAGTCTTTTGTTTTTATTTAGCTGCAAGCCTTTTCACCGTTGCACGTTACAACACAAATACAGGGATTACAATGACACATATATGGAAGTTCTGAAACAAAAACCATGATGCTAATGGTGTCCTGGAACTTCCATTTAATTTCACTGCATAACACAGCAAAGGTTTTTTTAAAAATTTAACTCAACTTTAGAACACAATTGAGAAATATCACAACAAATCTGCTTTTTCCACGGTACTGATATGTCAACGATACTTTGATTCAGCTATGCAAGGAAAGTGAGCATCATGCAATGTACACATAGGCATGAGAGAAAGTAACGAAATAACAAACATTTTGCTGATAGAGAGTTATTATGATGACTGTTGAGCAAAGAGGTGACCAAAATGAAAACCAAGACACCAGATACAAGATAAACAACAAAAAGCTTTATTTCTGCCTAGTATTGAAGGAAAGATGAATGTACATAGCAACTCAAGAAAACTTTAAGAAAAGAGCCTTTATGCAATGATTCCCCATGCATGAAATGACTATGTTGGCAGGTTCCATTTAATAGCATGGCAAGTAACGCAAGAGGCTGAAAGTAAGTATGAAAACAGTTTCCCGAGAAATGACAAGTGAAATGAATTTGAACAAAGAATGACAATGACACTGATGTACAAATCATGCACTGACACATACATGAATGATGATAAAATTTACAAAATGATAACCGCAGAACAAGTTCCCCTTTGCATTGATGTGCAAAACTTTCTTGCTTTGAATTTGTGATGTGTGAAGTGATATCAAGACAATAAACAAACACAAAAGAAAATTTACACATAGACAAACTTCAAAAATCTGAATTGTTTCACAAGGTACATAAAAAGTCGTAAAATCACTGATTGTTGTGACACAATGGATGTTTGCTGTGTCACGTTTCTTGACTTGTGGTTGTTTCAATGGAGTTGATGTTTAATGTGATTTCATTTTAAAATTTAAGTTAACCATACTGTGAACTTCACAAAAAATCTTGCAACGAATGAAACATGAGTATGCAAATCCCTGGACAAGATAATGTTGTCCACTACTTTTCTGTGGACTATGTCTGCAGGGTTTGTTTGCCCCTGCAGTATATGCATGCGTGGAAATTGAAATTGTAGGGAGAACCAAGGAAAATTAGGTGATTTTTAAGATATCACATTAGGTCAAAAATATGTGGTTGCTGGGTTAATTTATCCTCCTAAAACAGTGAATTTTAATATCAAAGTGGAATTGCTTTTTTATTTGAAAACCAGGCAGCAGAATATTTTAGCCAATATCAGTGTAAATAAATAATCAAATTGTTGTTACAATTATTCATTATATAATTGACTGAGATTGAAAAACAAATACTGATGACCTCAAAGGTTGACGTTTAATTTACCAATGATACCACATGTACTGGTCATCGTAACTTTTTATAACATTTTCATTATCGTTTGTTTTGTAAATTCCATACATTTTCTAGTATTCACCTGCCTAACTACTGGTACATATTTTATATATATTGGATGGCAAATGTATGAGGTTTGCCTTGACACGGCATTGCATACAGCATGAAAATTATTATTCATGACAAATGAATTGTTCTTAAAAATAAAGCCCACTTGAACAAATCAGGCAGAATGCATTCTGTTTAATATATACTAAATATGTGATGTCATTCTTTTTTGACGAATGAATTCTCGTCCGGAACACAATTCAATTGTAAACAATAATACAAGGTATTGCATACACACGCAAGCTGTTATGACTTGTTATATCCTTGGCTTTTTGACATGATCTTGGAAGTAGAACAAAGAATCGATATTTTGCAAATAGAAAAACAATACTGAAAAATACATCAAACACCTCATGGATTTTTTGATGTACAAGGATTAATTGGTTTCAATCATATGAGATCAAGCCATGCACAATGATCTCAATTCCTTGTAAACTACAAAAGTTGAATCGTTTAGTGACATGTACCTGTTTGACTGCTTGTACAGATGTCATTTCCATGGCAACTGGTCCCTTTGTAACAAAATTTTGGGAGTCTAAAACTGCTTGGGAAGACAACTGTAAAATGCTGATGGGATCCCCTACTGGCTCTGCAAAGAAAAAAAAAGTTTTTTTGAATTTTGTTTGACTCAGAAAAAACTCTGCATATACTGATTCATAATGAACACATCACGATTTAGACTGAAAGGTCCCTCACTTCCCCTCCTCTTACGAGAGCCCTCAAGCGACGGCTCTTCCAGTCTAATCACAATTTTGAATCACCTGAATATTGAGAACAGCAAAGGCGAATACTAGAGCGCCCTCACAGTGAAGGGTGAGGAACAAATAAACTGTCATTTACGAAGATTGATTTGATTTATTATCAGTAACTTGCAAAACATGACTTCTGTACCATGGTAACAATTATACATGTACGAGCCATCTACTGCCCGTAACAATCATAATAAAAGATCGGCAAATATTTTCATTGGCAAATAAAACTTGTAGAGTTACTCATAAAGTGACAAAATCTGCATATGAAATGAAAGAAACACTGATTGAAATTCTGATAGCTGCTGATATACTTTTTAATGTATTTTAAGTAGTTTTGTCTCCTTATATTGTACAGTACAGTAAGTTCTCTTGATCTGTTTCCTAATAATGTTGAGGCTATACTCTTCAATATAGGCTGCCTAATTTGTCAAAGGTTCTTGTGTACAGGTGAAATCTACCCGCTAGTTACTACATACATGTACACTGTACGGTGTTGGCATATTTTAGTCTGAGTATTTGATTTATGGAACGAAAAATGAAAATATTATCACAAACATAACGAAAATGTTATCAAATGTTATGCCTGTAAGACTATTATTTCACACATTGTCTTTGTTCTCTCATGAATATTTGTTTGTCGTCTTGTTCAGAATTTTTTGAAAAGAAAATTATGGATTTTTTGATGCTGGCAATATGTATGGTTTTGCAATCCAATAGCTTTATCATTATGATAGAATATGTAGTGTGGGTGTATTTTAAGTTTGTATGCGCCTCGAAAGTGAAAGACTTATTGCATGCTTGTTCATTTTCTGGTAATTAAATTTCTGTGGCAATGATATTTGATGACATAATTATTAAAATTGAGTATTAATTAATAATTAGCTAAACCGATATTTGAAAAACAAAAATGGAAAATAACAAGTGGCGCCATGATTCAGGCTACTGACGCATATGCCAGGTAAACAATGCAATGACAAACCATCTGGTGCAGACTGTGATTAAGCTGATTTCATAGGGTTCATGAGAACCACACCCAAAAATAAACACTTAATATTATCCTGGACTGGTCAAAATTCTAAAAAAAATTAATTCCAGAATATCTGAAGGTATTTTCATTTACCCTGTAAATTCTGCTATAGGAGAAAAATAGATTCAAATTTCTAATTTTGAACACAGTTCAACACGTTGACATTATGATGTCAAGCCTTCCCTTTGTGTGCTGCCCTCTAGAGGCAAGCATGAACCATTTGATATGTAGTATTTCTTTTGTGGAAGAATAATTCTATTAGTAGGGCATTGGTATTCTCTGCATGGTATCACACACAGATAGTCTGAACATTTATGATCTGGAACATATTGATATCCAATATAATACGAAGACTACATTGTATATCATGTTCCATGGTGAGGTTTCAAAGTACATGGTGGTTGCCAGGCAACAGCTATTTCAACCATTTTTTTGGTGGTTTCAAGTCACTGAATCCATGATATCAATGTCTGAAGATATTGCTGAGTCAACATGATAGCATGCAAGGCCATATCAAATTGAGGCTGTATTAATTACATTTATTGATAGTGTGTCTGAAAAATGGCATGAATATCCCATATACATGTACAGTGTCTACCGTACATACCGGTACATGTATCTGATCACAGGATTTTCATCACAGGAATATTTGGATATTGTGGCTGATGTACCAAATGATATTTTAAAGCAAACTGAAAAAGGAAACATAAGCCAGGAATGTTGCTAATTTAATGCATTTATAGGAAGCACTATGCAATATACATACATGAATTTACATATCATAATTACGTAATATTGCAAGACAGACATATGCGGTTTCCATGACATTGTTTCATTTTGTCTATAATTGCATATTCTTTTTATGGTTATTTCTGTGTTAATTCAGCTCATTAACAATGTCTTCATGATGGCACAACAATGTGACTTGATATCCCCAATATACAGGATTGTTCACCCCTCTCTGTCTCATGTACTGGTCTGACCTCAGTGTAGCAATATTGCTAACCCACAACCCTAATTATGAATGGTGACACTATTGCTGATCACAATTGAACACACAATAGCAACTATGTAGTTTTGGTTGGTGATATAAATATAATACTGCTAATGGAATATTACATAGCGTGGCCATAATAAATACCGGTAAATCACATTTCACATGATCATAGCATTAACAGTGTCTAATTACCGGTATGTACAGATTTTTATCCATCATTTAGGATTTTGAACCAATCAGGCGTTGTTAATCTGTCCCCTTGGCGACAGCTGTTACCAGGCAATTAGGAAATTGGTCGTACGATTCCAATTTTGAAGCTTTCAATAACTGTTTACACCAAAGTGGCCGTAAGTCACAGGCTTATGCACAGAATCACAACACAACAATGCATCCAGACGTCGCACCTAGTAAAGTCTACAACATCTGGTAGTATCCTAATTGAGTGTTGTGATTATTTTCCCCCCAGCGCGCTCACATAATTTCAGCTTACTGAACAAAGAAAACATTGCACACTGCATTACATCATTCAGCCATTTCCGAAAAGCAATGATCTGTGAGAATTCAGAATCATGTGCAAAATGAGAACTATTGCAACCAAAAAAAAATTCTTTCACATTAAACGTACCCCCAAACCACTTGTAAATGAGTGATTTGTAGATATCATTTGCACTGTCAATCAAAATACTGCAGTTTATTCAAATCATGTTTGCATCTCTTCATGATGGTTTGATATTTATGTTTTAAATAGTACAATTGCCTGTAGACCTGTGTGCATTTCAACTGAACAAATGTACAGTGAACTACCGGCATATCTAAAATTAAAGTACATCATGTACATTGTACCTCTGTACAGCTCTGTATAGTATTCACAGACTAGCTGGTGAAGCTCAAATAATTAACTTGTTATTTCTTTTTAAGTTGCTTTTCGAAAATATTAACTATATTGTAACAGTCGAATGTATGCCTAATCTTTTTCATTCTCACTAAGATTTTCATTCAAATTTAGTATTCTTATATACGGTAATTGTTATTAGTGTAAACTTCTATGAGGTCATATCAGGTCATCTGCAGACACAGACCTACTGGTACATGTATGTGTACATGACTGACATTAAAGTATTCATGAAAATTTGAACTATCACATTGCATGCCATTGAGACAAACAATTTCCATGAGGGTAAAGTGATCTGAAGTTTGTCTTAGACTGCTCACAATGCCCGGCCATGTTTATCATGCTAGTTGCTAAGCAACAAATCATCCCATTCAGAACAACATAGCTTGACTTTTAGAAGTAAGGATCTACACTGTACAGAACATTCACGCTATACACAATACTGTCCTAAAGTGCAGTGTATCGGATTTGGTGTCTGGCACTACATACAATAGAAACTACTGTACACCTGAATATTTTAGTTTCCACCATGACTTTTATGCTGGCAAAAATATCTAGAAATTCAGCTATGAAGAACAACAATGGACATTACACACAAAGAAGGGTTATTGATAAGTTGAAGTATTTCAACATGATTTCAGGAGAAAGACAACATGAATTTACACACAAACAACAAAAACAGTAATATATACCACAATATATCGTTTATCAGCATAGTATGGTAAATCCACCTGGTTTATATCTCTCTGAGATTGGAATCAAACATAAATTAACCTAGTCAAGTGGTGATCAACCAAGATAAGCACAGTGCCTCTCCACTATTTACAAAATATTCAGATAGCCAAGGAACTTGTTGATAGCTGAGGATTTCTGTATCCCCTTCAGGTGATATTTATGTATTGATTACCTTTTTTGACTCATGGCAAAATACCACACCAATGTTTGTTTTATCAGGGAGATTGGAACATACATGTACCTGCACAGGTACTACAAGGCAAGTCTGAAACCTAATCACCCTGATTTCTATAAAGTTACAGGAGGGAAAATAACGGTTAAAAGAAATAAAAGAATTGCAGGAACCAACAACTGTAAATATCAAGTAGCTTGAGCTGGGCTGCATGTAAACCAGAGTGCTTTGAGTACAGTTCATGAGTGCACTGGTGTATGTTTGCCAATGTACATGCCGGTACATGCATACATGTATATTGTGTACCTGGTACATGTATGGCAGAGCGCTTCTTGTGCAACAAATATTTGGGCTCTCAAACTTTTACAATGCTTCTGTGGTGTACCGGGTACCACTAAGTGGGGGCTCATTTTGAAGCTCATGGAGTAACTATTAGAACATTGCGTACCGGTACATGTATTTTTGCCAAATTTCAAAAATAAATTTCCTCAAAAAGTTGAAGTACAATGGCCATTTTGAATTTCCAATGTCAGTAAATATTGGGGAATTGATTGTTTCGTTGGTTTCAAATTTTCCAGGGTGACCCCCTTATGCAGCAAAATATACAGAGGAGAGTGTAAAGTTAGGTAAAAGTTGAAGTCTTTCAATTTTGAGGCGTAAACTCCATGGTATATGCAATGACAGTCCCAACAGATAGCACTGTAATTATGTGCTCTTCAATTTGTGAATCAGTATGACACATGTATACGGCTTTTGTTCCCATTCTTGTGTCCAAAGGTAAAGACGTGCCATTCAAACAATACAATTGAGCCAAACCATTTTGATAAACATTTTTTTTTGTTCATTTTGTTCATTTTAACTATGAATTTATGTAATTTATTATGAGATCTGTTGCTCAAAAACAAGAAAATTGGGGGAAATATTATAACGCACACCGTTCCCTCGTTTTCAATGTACCTTACATACCGGTACAAGTCATTGTGCATGCTGGGGCGAGAGAAGGAATTTGTGTAATCTTTTACTCATATTCCACCTCGGTGATTGTCATCAAGTATGGATCAAGGATAAGATTTATGGTAGGATCAGCCTAATCTGTTGAAATTGGTGCATGATATTAAAAATTCTTCCGAAGTTCAGGTTGAGCTCGGTCTGATACCCTATCATCAAGTGACCGCTGGGAAGTGTTGAAGGTTCCCTGTACTTATCAACCAAAAAAAGCTGAAATCAAAATACTATCCACGTATCTTGATGACCAGTTGATCCATGCATTAAAATGTATAAAAACTTATTACAAAAAAAAGAAGAAAGGATTCACAAATACATGTACCCTGGGGTCCAAAACCCCCAAAATGTTGCACAATTTACAGAGGTGTTGTACCCAACCAGGTCAAGATGATCAACATTAATGAAACACAACATATTCCATATGGTGTATTTTAACATAATACTGTACATTTGAAGGCTGTTGAAAACATAAATATTGTAGACTTGATTTTTTTGGACAAAAGATGCTATAACATACCAAATCAAGTGCACTGGGTGAAAGTTAGTATGTCATGTTTTGGCTCAATACCGCTTTTTACCAACTTGGCTGATGGGGAAGTGACACTGTCTGGCAGGAAAAGGGTTTTAAAGGTTACCATGACAACAAAATATAAACATCGCCTGCCTTACGTTACATGAATATGCCCGGTACAGTACATACTGTACATAGCTGTATACATGTACCAGTACTCATACCGGTACATGTACATATGTGCTCATGCCATGATAACAGCTTTTGTTAACTCATTTTTAAAACTTGTGTAAATTAAGGTTCATCTTTCCTGTGTTTTGTGAAAATGAAATTTTTCTCAGGGAGTTATATTACATGTATAGGGATGGCATCCATTTTGTACCTAAATAGTACAATAATTTGCACTATGACCCATGATTTTGAGTTTTTTTTATATCAAAAAAGAGATATCCAACAGTTTTTCCACAGACAGTTTGTGGAACAGCTGAAGCGCTAGTTGTTACAACTTTATGCATTTTGTATACAATGATTCATAACATTGTTACCAGTGATTTGTTCTGTTTGTTTATTTTCTGTTTGTTTTAAGGTTGTGCAGTGTGGGCAACCTCTTCCTGTTGGGGAACATTGTATCACACGGAAACTGAGCACGCAGTACATGTATATATAGTTTTTTGTGCACACAAGAAAAGTTACAGACGTGAAAATGCCTTGATTATCCAATTTTACTGAAATAAATAGAAAAAATAACTTTAGCTTGATGGCAATATTGTTTTCAAAGTGTAATTTTGCAAAATGATACCTTGATATGACTACACGTTCATGTGAACTAAATGAATGGCTTTATCTCGAAAAATGCATGAATTTATTGCATGACACGTCATGGTAAATTTAAAAGCTGACACAAATACCACTCAAGTATGTCGTACTTACGTAAACATACCGGTACATGCACCGGTAATCGGATGGGAACACGTAAGCAGGAAGACCAGAATTTTTTTGCTGTTATGATGATAGCATGTTTGCTTTTAAAAGGATTTAGAAAAAATCCGCCAGGTGACAGATAAAATCCATAGAATTCGCAGCCAGATACAAATTCCATGACCACCTGACCACCAGTGTAAATGTAAATAGTTATGACAGCTTGGGTGTTGAGGATGACACAATCCCACCAGCTTAAATTATTTCTTTTGTACTTTTTAGGTGACGTACTCAAATAATCCGTTCTAATGTGATACGGCTTTGTGTAAGTATCAAAAAAGAGAATATGGTCAATCCAAACAGCATGTTCTTCAAAGTCAAATTATTTCAAAATACTACTGTAAGATTTAGTATACTGTCTTATCAATACTGTTGTAGATGTTTTAATGTATGAATACTTTTATTACAATCATTGTACAATTTTGTTCCTTATGGGATCCACTCCGTGAGGTGCAGTGTCCAGTATGTAGCCGTTGATTTGATCTCAAATCTGTATATTAATGCCAGCACATTACATTAACACGTTTTACTGAAATGACTAATTTAGTAATATGAAAAATGTTAAATTTTTATATATACAGAGAATACCGGTAGGCGTAAAATATTATTAAGCTCAATCATTAAAACTACAATATGCATAATCTATGAGTTTGGGCTACATGTAGCCAGTAAATTTGCTCATCCCTGAATTACATGAGATGGACTGAAAGAAATAGTCCACACACAGTTGCCGCAGTAAATATCACAACAACTGATGCATAGCAATTAAATTTATTAGTAGTGTTCTATCGTTATTATTAGTAAAGTCACATGACAAGTCATATGATAAACATTTGGGGTGGAACAAAAAGTAAAAGACATTTCAGTAGGCTTCAGTGGCAAAGTTCTTTTTCATTTACGTACGGCATAAAGAGTACCAGTCTTGGGTCAAGATACATGTAACTTTTGACCCTAGAATGCCTGAGGCGGATATTCGATATGTGGTGCAAATTTTACAACTCTTAAAACCAAGCTCGCAAAAAGTGGGTGACCGTGGCTTGAAAGACATTTCAGACATCCTCAAGGACACAAACACTCTGTTTAATTAGATTTGCATGTGATCCAGCCCTAAAAGTAATTTTGATGATCACTTTAGGAGTGTTCAGAAAATTGTACAATGTGTTAATTGTTTGTCCTACCAAACTATTCTGATGTCTGTATGCTTCAAGGGAGTCATGAGAACAGACACACAGTCACCAATATGTATATGAGACTGCCTGGTGAAACTATCACTTTGTAAATTGAGAACATTCAGCTACTCTATGTATTTTAGAAATGTATCTCTTCCTTATAGTAACACTATATAAAATTCTATAAGAGATGGGGGGGGGGGGTGTTTCTTCAAGGAGAGACCCTCCCTCAAAAACAACTACGCCCCAACGTGACCTGGTAACCAAACCATGCTTAATGGATGATAGTAAAATCCACAAAAGGTTTCTTGCCTTAACCCTTTCACCACCATGGTTTGTCCCAAATCCATTGCTTTCTATGGTAAAGTTGGACCTGTATACAGGGCACCATCTTGGGTTTAAAAGTCCATTTGTGTCTTTTGGCAATTTTTTTCAGAACTTTAGTTTTGTGGTTTCCCTACACTTTCTGCATTGAATCCCTACACTGTAATTTAATGCCAAGTATTTAGCATATCAACACAACCTATATGAGTATAATCTCCATTGTTATTGTTGAAAATTGTATTCAAGTCCGGACTAGAATCCATTTGTAAACAATAAACAATGATCACTACACACATACCGGTACAAGCTCTAGTGTTGACCAAAATAATACCAAAAAATTTCAGCATGACAAACGGATTAGGGTCAGACAAGGTAGTTGATATACAGAAACAGAATACTGAAAACTTGCTACAAGTCATAGTACACCTTACATGTATGTCCATTAACACAGCCTATACAGGTGTGTGTTACGCTCAATGTTATTTACATTGGAAAATTGAATTTTAGTTCAGACTAGAATTATCATTCAATAATACCCAATGCCATACATACATGTAGTTCACAGGAAAACCAAAACAAACAAGCAAACAATTAAGAGGAAACAATAAATCAAATAAGAATCGAAATAATTGCCATAGCAACACATGAAACACATTCACACGCAACATCAGTATTTAATATCACTACTCACTGAATCTCCTTTCACATTTATGTGTAATTTACGACAGTGTCATTTTTGACAATAAATCATATGATATATGTCTTTATGGTCAGTCAAAAGCATGATCCTTTAAAGAGTTGTTAATTTAAGCTTTTTAATATGGCTTACACATGTATAAAATTGCCACTATAGGAAGTTTAAGTTTCATAACTCATAAAATATATTACTCATCAAATTTATACAGAATTATTGGTCAATATTTTATTGCTTGACTCACATTTTGTAAATATTGGAAGTTTAACTTTTCCAGACAGTATGCTGATTTAATAATTGATCAATACATGCAAATATTTATCAATATATTCCAGTACTTTTTATGTAATCTGTGCAGTTCTACTGATTTACAACTTGTGGAATTATCAATAATCAGTTTTCTGAGCTGTAAAATCTGGAACATGCACCAGTGAGTGAAAATGTATATGGAAAGAAAGTTAAGCGTACATGTAGAAAAGTTAAAAAGTGCTATACTAACTTAATCAACTAGCACATGCACAGAAAAGATAACTTGATTGATTGATTAGTCAAAAGGTACTTTATTTTCTTCAATCTGATGCCAAAACTTTGTAGTTTTCATTAACACCTCAACATTATATTCTCGTAGATACCAAATTTCAAAGGTGTATCCCTCTTCTTGGATGAGAAAATTTTCCACTGGGAAATTATTAATTGACCAATATTAATATCCAGTCAATGTACATGTACTAAAGTCTGGTAAAAAATGAACACGTAGAACCACATAGTGCAAGCACATATGTCTGAATTTATGATCGGGCATGCACAAAAAATGAACTATTCCAGGATACACGTACAATATGTGAAATTTTAAGGTACATGTGGTGAATACGCCTCAGGACAGATGCTTGGACCCTCAATTTTTACCATGAGGCTTTTTGATACCGGTATACTGTCTTAGTGTTATGAAAAGCAAAAACTTGACTTTTCCTCATAGAAATAATTCGGGGATGGTGGCCATTTCGAATTTCAAAGATGGTTAAATTTCGCTGGTTACAAAATTTGTAAGAGTGACCCCTGATATTTATTCTTGATTATGAAAGAGAATGGTTGCGTTTTCTTGAGGCAAATTAGAGCAAATTTTAAATATTTCATCTTTTAGGTGCGTACTGTATATACCGCTACTATCTTTAATAATACAAAATATTTTTTTTAAATATCAATGATTTCAAGAGCTACAGAATGGTTCTTCAATTTTAAAACAGAAATAATTTTCATAACTTTTGTGTGATCACATGACCTCAGGTCATTTTGTCATGTGACCAGACAAAAATCCAAATACACATATGTACTGTAGGAGAGTGTAGTCTTTTTTTTTTGGTGTGGTATGTTCTTTTCAACATTACTGCACATGTTTATAAATATAGGTCTTGATTTATCACATTTGGTCTCTTGCGATCAAACAAAGAAACTAAAATGAAGTAATTAATGCATAGATCAACTGCTGACATTTCCATATTGAAGTTTATGTCTATTTCAATTGAAATGACTGATATGGGGTTGTGAGAATCGATTATTGCACAATAATAAATCTGTGTTCAGCCCTCTGACATTTCCATACTAGAGTATGTGTATATATCGAAATGATTGATGTGGGGTTGCAAGAATCGACAATTACACAACAATAAATCTGTATTCAACAGATTGTGTATTATCTACGCATCAGATACCATATGCTGAGCGTGTTTTGTTAATGCGTTAACAGGGACCTCAGTAGGGCACGGTCACGCCCCGGTCTATCACGTTACTTGTAACGTACTGAATCATTTCCATAAATAGGCACATCGCATGTACCCCTTGTCAATATTTTTGGACAGCGTTGAAATAATTCACCATCTGAAGGTCAAATGTATACTCTGGTAACAAATGTAAACACAACAGAGTTTCTAGAACCACGGAGAGACTTAAATCATGACTCACTATATAAAGTGTAGTAGTTTGGATAAACTTCAACATCAAGGTAGGGTCAAGTACATGTGTCAGAAGTCAGCTTGAAATGTTAATAATTTGAAGTACTGGGGTATAGTACATACCGTACAATATTTGCTTCCTGCCATAATACATGTATCTCAAGTTCCATTTCAGAACCGTACTTATAAAGCTAAGTACAATCTGATTCTACTGGCATATACTATGTATGTATGCATTTTATGGAGAGGACTGTATGGTTATTGTCATTTTTGAAGATCACCATCATAACGCAGGGAATAAAGAAGTTTAGAATTTGCTCGTGTGTACATGAATACAATCATATGTACATTTAATAATTTTATACGTAGCTATGGAAGCCATATTAAGTATAATTATATTGTTCTCTGTATTTCCATTAACAACAATATAATGCCATTGAAATGACAACAATAGCACAGACAAATATATGCGTTCTTCATTTTCATTACGAACTACAGGTACATGTACTGTATGTAGTAAAATACATGTACACAAAAAAATATAAACCCTCAGTGCTTTAATTTTTTCCAATCAAAATTTTATTGCAACATTTTTCCAATTTTTATGAATATTTCTGTGATTCTTTTGATAATTTAGAACCAAAGGGACAATTCACATTTTGCAGCTACAATTTTTTACCAAAATTTTGGCTAAAATCTGAAAAAAATTTGATTGCAGTATATTTTATAAATGCGACAAAAATTGACTTTGGCGCTCAAAGAGTTAAACAGCTGCCATGCACAATCAGATTGTTACGTTCCCATGGTCATGATCTGTACATACATGTATGCAGCTGTAACATTTCAATAAACACAAATGCTATTCAATTTCAGACACATAAGGTCTCCTGCATACAGAATTATCCACAGTACACAGCCGAGGGCAATGTTTTTTTGAACAGCAGGAAGGCATGCAGTAATTACTACTGTTTCCCTAATGGATACACTACAGAAGCAATTGTACCCTACTCTTCCTCTTCCTGGAATTACGGCAGCTGAGAAATTGCTTCACAAACCAGAGTACTGTTTCCTGTCCTGGCTTACAGCAAGGTTAGGTCATGGAGGTAGGAAGAGACCTCCATGGTTAGGTACATGTAGAGGGGGTATCACAGTACTGTAGATTTCCCATAATTCATTGCGATTTGTATCCTCGGAGATACCCGAGTAAAGTCTACTATGTCTCCCATGTGTAGACAAATTCACAGACTATTTATCAAAATTTTGAAAACGTACTTTTATGCACACCATTCTTCTCAATTCTCATTTTAAATAATTTGGAAAATTATGCATAATTGAGAGAGGAGATAGCATTTTTGTGAAATTTGCTGGATATTGTGTCCTCAGCCATACAGAATAATGTGATGGAAAGTACGGAGACTAGTTGCACCTGTTTTATGAAACAAAAGAATATTGATTTTTTGCAATGCAAGTGACAAAAGAAATTTGCATGCTGAGTTTTCTCAGAGAATGACCCCTTCAGTTCGTCATACCTTGCTGCCTAAAAAGTATGGCATTTGTAGTACCTGCAGAATGTGACTTTTATGGTTGTTTAGTGGTTATTTTCAAACTTTCACTGATATATCTAAACGTACTTTTACTAGATATTATTTTTCAATTATTCTGATGCTGCACATTAATGCTTACATGCAGAACTGAAAAAGTTTTTAGAAAAGTAACCTTCAAGGATACAAATCAAAGAGTATTGTGGGTAATTTATTGTACTGTGGGGTAGTGGGGGATGGTGTAGGAAAGAAGTTGCTTCCGAAACCATATGTATGCTACATGTATGCTTCCTGTCCTGGCTTACAGTTACAGCAAGGAAGGGTGGTGTTGTTGGCAGGATGAGGATGGTAGTTATAGGGAAACTGAAAATTTGATTTACAAACCATAGTTATGTGTTTCCTGTCCTAGCTTTACAGCAAGGAAGGGCTGGTGTGTATTTAGGGCAGCTGAGATATTGCTCCACAAACAACAGTATACTGTGCTTCCTGGCATGAAATCAGAGGGAGATATTCGGCATTTTGGTTTTCAATACATGTATGTACATTACTTTTTATCACATGAACACATTTTATTGCGTACATCATGCATCTAAAGTCAAGCACCCCATCAGAGGATGCAATGGTACCTTGTTGATGACGTTGCAGGTAGCAAAGTCATCATTTGACTGAAAGTGAAGTGGAACTATTTTCAACTTGTACGTATATAAGAATGATTAAATTACGTGTTTTACAAAGGAAATATGGTATTAAGAAAATTGTGAATAAAAAAATGACCCTCCTAACAGTGATTTTAATGTATCAATGCACCGATAAAAATAGTTTTTTAACAGAATTTCATCTATCATGGAAATAAAGCATACCGGTATGATTGTCATTGCCAAATCTACGTACGACTGTACTTTAAGTGAAAACTATGTAAGAAAGGAATGTTATAAAAACATTATAGCCCAAAGAAAGGACTACATGTGCCCTGGAGGCAGGACACCATTTGCGGTCCCAACGTTGGACAAATAATCACCTACTGTAACTTCAGGCACAATATAGTTTGTTCTTTGGACTACTGTATAATACATCATGTACAATACATGTGCATTATTTTGCAATTTAGCCATCGTCTCATTGCACACTAGTATAATAGAGACATGATAATAGAGATGGCCTTATGGAAAGAATAGGTCGATGTAGAAATGTCTGCGAAATATTACCAAATATTTTAAAATATGCTGATGTACACTGAGCTGAAATACAATGAGAACAACAATTTAAAGAAATCAAAATATTGATTTGTGTGTGTTTACAGTTTATCTGCAGTTCTTCATCAGTCTGTGAATATACTGGTACACTGTCCTTCTTGTCAGAGTAATTTTTAAAGGTTAAAATTGGATAAAGAACAGTGATTATGTAACCTCTGCCATTTAAATAGTAAGGTGCGGGTACGTACAGTTGGTTTTCCAATTTTTTTATACAGAGCGTAGAATAAAAACTCTACCACATGGAAACTATTGGTGGATTTCCATGACATTAGTTGCAACTAAATATAGTCTGTGCATTCAAGGTGAGAAAATTATTGAATGCTGACCATTGCCATTCATATAATGCCATTCCTGGTATTTTTGTACAAAATAAAATACTATACATGTACGGTACATGCATATTGCAATTACAAATTAATGCAAATTAAACAGAAGGCTGCTCCAAGGGATTGAAATATTAGAATGACGTAAAGATGAGTCACATGCACCCTTGTCTGTTGGCAAATACTGTATGGTATGTAGAATTTCAAAGTAGCATTTCTAATAATTATGGCCCTTCAGTGACACTCTGTAATATTTACACGGTTGTGCCTGCATAAATCTTTGCCTGGACAATGAACCACAAAACACACCCAGTGGTGTCATTTGGAGACCAATCCAATGAAACTATGGCAACCAATGTTATCATTTGTGACTCATGATAGACTTGTTTTGAAATATGGTGTCAGCTGTATTGAGTCAGCCACGCAGTTGTCATAGAAACCACCCACTGGCTGGCCCTGCATTTAAACAAATTTACATGACAAAAACTTGCCCAGATTTAGGATTATAGTGTTTATGCTATATCTATAAAGCTGTCGCAAAGCCCCGTATTTATAATTTAATGTCCAATTTTAGCAGAATTAGTTTATGGCAATTCCTATTCTGAAATGGTCTCATAAATATCACATGAATTTAAACGGATTAAAATAAACCATATAGTGGGTAAAAAGATGAAGTGTGTATTTTATTGTGAAATATATACAGCCAAATTCTACACATCATGAGTGCACAAATATGGGCCTGTGTGAAATACCATACTTTGGTATTTTAAACTATTAATGATTTGTCCTTGGGGATAGATATTTGGACTTTCAAACTTTTACAATTCTCTTCTGATATACATTTTGTGGAGGTTCATTTTAAAGCTCCTGGTGTAAGAAAAACTCTTCATCAGCTTAGTCTTTTAAAATTCGAAAATTTAATTTTTCACCATAGAGTTTACACAGGGATGGCGGCTACCGGTATTTTGAATTTCAGACATTCGTAAATCTTGGGTTATTTGTTTCTCTAGTACCAAAATTTGCACAGTGACCCCAAATTTTTATTCTTAATTTGGAAAGGGAATGGTTGAAAGATTCCTTAGGGAAAGTTTGGGCAAACGTATAAGTCTTTCACTTTTGAGGCGCAATTATACTGTATGTACAGATAAACAATTTTTTGTTCAAAGATATGTCTTACAGTGGTATTTCTTATTGAAATGGAATTTTAAAAACTGTGATATTGCTCATAAAAAGAGCTATGCCTGTGCGCGTGGATCCAACCATAAAACTACTTCATTAAATCAAATAAATACAGAGGTTCACCCTATCTGCAACTTAACTGCTTTCATGTGACAGATGTTTTCAACAATTGACAACATTAAAACCATGAAAAGTAGTTTTACATTACGAGGGATCTTGACCTCAACCACTGGAGATGGAATTCCATCAGCGAGCTGCATTCCGTGAATGGTGAAAATTTCATATGCGGGACAGAATACCAATGATTCAATGAAATCATGGTGGTCTGTGATGTCAATGTATGTTATAATATATATATTATATATATAGATAGGGTGGACCTCTGTATATATATATATATATATATATATATATATATATATATATATATATATATATATAT